>JAJIRX010000654.1:0-21100 GCA_023853785.1 Psilocybe azurescens | reverse complement strand
GATTGATGGGGAGGCCCGCAGGGAGCCTCACACCACCAGTCGGAGAAGTGCAAAGGCACCGGTAATCACAATGCAGCGAGCGCTGCATTGTAGAGAAAGATGATGGAGGGCGCCTTTGCAACGAGCAGCTGCAAAGTACCAAAGATGAAAGCCGTCACGTAACTATGGGGAGTCGCAGGCACAATAAGGGCAGCTTCTGGACAGGGCGCCAGACCTCGAGTGGAACTACCAAGCATCTTCATCGCCTTGACGGTGGACAAAGCCTTGGTGGGTAATATCGGACATGCTCAGTGAAAGTGAGCTTCGCGATCGAAGTAGAAACCAAGTACCGCCAGTACAGCTTGGGTTTTGAGGGGGTCGCGCCCGGTATACGGTGCATATCCCCAGATCGACGGGGGTTGTCTTTGAGTGCGACCGGTCGAAGTGAAATACTTCAGACTTGTCGTGCTCCAGTGCGAGTCCAAATTTCTTGAACAGTTCGAAGATGACACCATAAGCCCGTTTAAGGGCTTCACAGTTGTCGAGAAGGGACTGCGACTGCACCACGAGGGTGCCATCGTCGACATATGAGAGCAGGAAGCACCCCGAGTGAGGATCCAGCTCGAACAGCATCATAATGAGGGTTAGGTAGAGGGCAGAGAGGACTGGGGACAGGGCTCCGCCCTGTCCCACTCCTACATCTGCCTGGCGGAGGTCAGATATGAAGTCGCCCCACGCGTACTGCGTAGAGCGACCGACCAGGTAATGGGAGAAGAATTTAACGACATTGTCGCTAAACCCTAGCTTCCGGAGGATAGCCATGAGGACCTCATGGTTGAGTGATGGGAAGAACTGAAAGCGACATCAAAGGCAATGACGCTAGTCTTGAGTCCCTTGGCCCACCCAGCACGCACCATGTGCGTCAAGATGAGCCGGCGTCTTCGGTGGATCATTGGCGGATCCCTCCGATTTGATTTGGGTGCAAGACGTCTGAAGCGACACCGTCAAACTGAATGTCGATTAGAGAGCATTTTCTCAATCAATTTACCAACGGTATTCAGGAGCACAATAGGCCTGAATGCCTTTGGAGCAGAGTAGGAGGGCTTGTTCGGTTTCGGAATGATAACCGACATGGACTCCTTGAAGTGCTTGGGCCAGTGCCCCACCCTGAGGCAGGCATTGGCGAAGCGAAAGTAAGACGGTGAAGACGTGGGTGGGCCCACGCATCAACATCTTGAGATGAGACCACTTGATGTGGTCCGGCCCTGGGGCCGACATTGGAGCAGGAGGCCAGCGCCTCCCGCATCTCAAGTGCAGAGAATGGGACCCATCCCCGGACGGGCATGTCGGGGATGGAGTCGAAATACCGATGTCAAACGCACGGTCCGGCTAGAATTATGCGTGTTGTGGAGAGCATCCCACAACTGAGGAAGGGCGTGGCAAGGCTGCCCCTGATATTGAATAGCCTCGCACGGTGGTAGCTTGCGCTGTTGGACCCACGACATGAGATCCCAAGTGCGCTTGTTGGTGATGGATATTTCTGTGATTCTGGAATCAAAAAAACCCGTTTGGCGTTTTTAACTGCCTTTCGATAGAGCTTCCAGTCCTCCGGGAGACCATGTTCCCGGTAGGCCTGAAGCGCGACTGAGCACTCATCCGTCCACCACGGTTTTGAGCGCCTCGTAATAGTGACCTCTCTGGAGCAGGTTTCCCATGCTGCAGAGAACGAGTCGGCAATAGCTTGTGCCACCGCATCAATCTGGTCGGGTGTGTTGAGAGGAGCGTGTTCGTCCACTTTCATGGCAAACTCTCCCTCAATGACTCTGACAAAGCGGATTTGCTCCTCTTTGTCGGATTTGAGAGCTCTGCGGGGCGTGGCCCCAGAATCAGCAGAGATAGATAAAGTAGCAGCAAGCGGGATATGATCCGACTTCGCCCATGGCGTTGTGTACCCGGGTGACCTGCGCTGTCAGGGTCTGGTCCGGTTGCACGAATACCAAGTCAATCACTGTTGAGCGAAAGCCTTGGATGCGGGGGTAGAAGGTTGGCCCCGGGTTCACAAAAGGAGCCCGTTGCAAGCCTAATTCCGCCGCAGTGTTGAGGAGCTGAGTGGCAACTCCTGGATGGCCATGATGGCCTCCATCCCATTCCTGGGAGTGGATGTTGAAGTCACCCCCATATAGATGAAGGGTGGAAGTGAGGCCGCCTCCTCCGCAAGGAGGAGAGCGGCCGTATGAGTGTCGTCTGAGTAGACGTTCATCAGATTATAGCACTGTCCATTTCGCGAACAGGCTGAGGATGAGCACATCGCGGTGATCGATAAGATCGCTGACGCATGGATGGACGAAACTCTTTCAAGCGGTTAGACACATAGGCCATAACTCTTGGTCGAGTGTCGGGTTCGGGAATACGTACCATAGGCAACCACGAAGGATGCAATGGGGCGCCGATAACATCATCGCCAGACTTACGAGAAGTGGAAGGTGCGGTGTGTACAAACCTCCAGGGAGGTTCTTGGATAAAAACAATATCGTATGCTAATACAAAATGTTCGAGTATAGTTTCTACGCTTAGGCTGGACTTTGCGCAGTTGAAACTCAAGATTCTAACCGGAAGGTCCTGGACGGTTTGACTCATCCTAATGACCAGTGGTTAGGGTTTGACGGTGCGCTGATGAAATTCGCTCGTACCTGACGATATTTCTCAGCAGCCCAAAGAGGATTGAACCTGTGACTCCAGAACACGCAAGCGCGCTCATGGGCACCATGATTCTTTCCACAGTTGGGGCAGCGAGGGTTATGAGGGCATGGCTCCCCAGAAGGCGTTGGAGCCTGTGGGGGTTTGCCTTTGGATTCCCTTTGCAACAAGATGCAACAGCGCGGTGCTCCTCCAGCTTGTGAGGACCAGAGCAGCACGGACATTTAGCGGCAGCTGCATGACAGCGACCAACGGGATGGCCCCACCTCCAACACCAAGTGCAGAGGGGGACGCCGGAGCTCTTCGAACAGGCCTGTATCCAGAGGGGACGACCCCTGAACATGAACTGTTTGTCAATGAGTTGGCGGGTGCGAGCACCGGATGCGGTGTCCCAGATGTCAAAGAAAGCAGTGGCAGTAGTGCTTGCCTTGGAAGTACGAACTATGCGGGGTTGCCGCACAGTATGTGAGATGGGGACCAGATGGGAGAGGCTTTGAGAGCCGAAGCAACCTCATCCCGTTCGGTGAGATGGTCCAGGTCATAGTGAGTACCTTGGAACCGGGGGACATCAACAGTTATAAGTGTTGTGGAGAGCATCCCACAACTGGGGAAGAGCGTGGCAAGGCTGCCCCTGATATTGAATAGCCTCGCACGGTGGTAACTTGCGCTGTTGGACCCAAGACATGAGGTCCCAAGTGCGCTTGTTGGTGATGGATATTTCTGTGATTCTGGAATCAAAGAAAACCCGTTTGGCTTTTTTGACCGCCTTTCGGTAAAGCTTCCAGTCCTCAGGAGACCATGTTCCCGGTAAGCCTGAAGCGCAACTGAGCACTCATCCGTCCACCACGGTTTTGAGCACCCTCGTAATAGTGACCTCTCTAGAACAGGTTTCCCATGCTGCAGAGAACGAATCAGCGATAGCTTCGCGCCACTCGCGTCAATCTGGTCGGGTGTGTTGAGAGGAGCGTGTTCGTCCACTTTCATGGCAAACTCTCCCTCAATGACTCTGACAAATCGGATTTGCTCCTCTTTGTCAGATTTGAGTGCTCTGCGGGGCGAGGCCCCAGAATCAGCAGAGATGGATAAAGTAGTAGTGAAGCGGGATATGATCCGACTCGCCCATGGCGTTCACTGCTGGCGCCGACCGCTGTATGTCTGACATACAGCGATTTATATACATGACTTATGTAAGAATTGATGTAAGTATGACATATAGTATTTATGTTTAGAAATAATACAGATATCAAACATATATTCTGTTCGGTAGCTGTATTTTGAACAAACACCGTTTCTGTTTCTAAGCTGTAAGTAAATAAAACACCTGAATAAACATGACTTCTTTTCTTTGGCTGTTTGTCAAAGATACAGAATAACTGTATATAATAGCTGTATGTAAAACATACAGATATGGTGTATATAATTACTGTATGTTATACAAATATGACTTGTGTAAATAGAACTTACAGTTAAAGAACAGAACTTCTGTTAGTAAAAAAACAGAATTTATGTATGTAATTACTGTATGTCGACCTTACATCGAAACATACAGTATTCGACTCGCTGAGCGAGTCGATGAGTCGCGAAGAATTCGCATTTCGAGCGACGGCGACTCGCACACGACATTTAAACAATTGAATGTACTTTATTATCGACTCGCGGTTCATTCAATTTAATCCATTTGACGCGATAAAGACGCGTATTTTACTGACTACAGAGTGCAAAGATCTATTTAGTTAACCATTTGTAAACGACAACGCCAAAGTGAATCGATACTTAAGCGCGCGTGAAGAAACCGGGCACAAATCCCACTATCAACTTTTTCACCATCATCCGTCACATCGAGTACATCCTCGCTACGCACTCACACCGAATACCGAATATCAATGTCTGGCGCTAATTCTTCTACAGAGCAAGGTAAGTGTCGTTGTATATCTAAGAAAATAGCTCATCAAACTAACCTAATGATGCCCAGGCGGTAGAGATGCATGTCTGCAGCGACTCGAGACTGCGATGAATGCGGTCGAGAAGGTAAGGAAATGTCGCTATCGACTCATTTGACGGTCATGGCCTCATACCCGTTCAGCAGTCTCGACAATCCAGCGAGAGGGGAGAGATGACGCGACCGATGCAATAACGAAGGCGTTGGCCCTCCTCGGTGAGTCGTCGCTGTGCTAGCCGTCAAGTTTCCAGCGCGGCTCACGTTAGTTATTCCCCGCCGAAGATCTCAACTCCAAGGATGCAGCCACTCGGTCGGACGAGGAGATGGATATCGATAACGAGGAAGCGTCGGGAGCCTTCAACGAAGCGGGAGAGGCTATGGAGGACGTGAGAGACGGTAGCTCGGGCGATAAGGGGAGGGATAGGGGGACTGTGATGAAGAGTCGAATGAGGAGGAGAAGATGGAGATATAAGGCGCTGTATGGCCACTTAAAAGAGCGATGAAATGTGACGAGAAGGGTATGGGAAGGGTATGGTTTGATCGACATGATATGTAACATAAAACAGTGCGGTGAAGCACACACATATAGATCCAGTTTGACCGAAGGGGAAGAAATATGCAAGCTATGATCATTCAATGCAAAAACTTTTCATTCTGAGCACGGACTTCCTTGGAGAGATAAGGCCAAGTCAGAGTCCTAACCACCTCTTTCTTCAGCTTGCGCTCGTCGCCACCCGCGCATTCTTTCGCCAGCTTGATCTCCCATCCGCACAGAATATACAGCAGTCGCACGTTTGACTGAATGAGCACCGAGAGCCGCGCGAACGAATGGCGTCACGCATCCGCGAGCGGCAGGCTAAGGTGCTTCATCACCTAGGGCGATCTATCACGAAAAAAGAGGGAAATAGATTAAAAATACGTCATATAAAAGAACACGATAAATCATCTATACGCACTGTGACAGTCGCGCTCCAGCGACTACGCCCGCGTCGAAGTTTTGCTGTTGTTGATGGCGCTGCTGATGCTGTTTATGTTCATGTTGGTGCTGGTGCTGATGTTGCTGAGGATGATGTTGCTGGGGTTGGTGCTGCTGTTCCGTTCGACGGTATCCCGAATCCCAGCTCAATAAACATGTTCTTCCAGTAATGCGCGTCAAGATCGGACGGCGTCGCGCAGGCACCGCCGGCGCGTATCCGTTATTTCCCATCCCGTTCCCGATCCCAGTGCCGTTACAGTCACGGACAATCAAACTCAACTAAAAATCAGCTTTTATTCATGGCCCCAAAACCATCGGAATCAGTAGAATCCCGTTTAAGGAGCTTCCCGACCAACTTTCAGCTCATTCTATCGAGCCGTTCCCTTTAAATTGCCAATTAAGGAATGCACACCCTAAAATATTGGCCGGATCCTTAAAAAACCGGTAAAATCATGAAAAATAGCGGAATCGCTTTCTTTTCAAAGAATGGAATGATCCCAAAGTTCGGTGGGATTTTATCGAGCTGTTCCTCCCCTAAAATTTTCACAAAATCCTATTGCCTAAGCCACAAATCACTAATTACTTTCGTAAGGCAAAGAAGAACGCAAAGAGAAACATTACCGGCGTTTGGAATCAATCGAAAACAGCTTCCCATGTCCATTCTGTGATCCATGGCGACCTTGATGAGCAATTAGATAATGATGAAGGATGGGAGGCTAGCCCAATCTACAGTGAATGAAAGTGAGAAGTCCATCCGGCAGTTTGATTCGAATAAGGATACTTAGTTTGCTTTTGAACCGCGCATAGTTGTGGACGTCAACAACAGGATGCCCTCACAGCCAAGCACGCCTAATTATCGAGCATATAAATGATAAATAGACAAACAGAGACATAAAATCCCTCACCTGAACGAGGTCATCATATTTAGCGAAGTTCGTCTGGTTGATCGCGCTGATTATGACATCGTTTGTAAAAAAATTGCCAGACGACAGGCGGGCGGAAGGTGTTGAATCCGTCATCGTTGGCAAAGTGATGCATTGCAGCTCTATTTAAGTGAGCAATTCAAATTCATTTTAGCCAACGAAACACAAATAACATTTGGTCAGAAAGCGACGCACACCATCAGAGTTGCATCCAAAGTCGAACACCCGAAGTCGAACATGGCAATGTTGATTCCGACATGTGAGAGTTTTCCTGTCACCCTAGAAGTGAGACTCGCAGAGCAAGCAGGAGACGGATCAGACATCGGCGTTCGCGGGGACAGAAGATGTTGCGGGCTTGCTGGTGGTACTTGGGGTGGAACTTGGCTTTGTGGCCATGGCGGTTGATGAGCTTGAAACGACACCAGGCAAGCATTGAGAGTAGTCTAAACAAACGATTGTTATCATCCATGGTAGCATGAAAGCTATTCAATGGTGATCAGACTTACATGGATTGGAGACTATACGTGTAGCTCCAGAAACGCAGGTCGTCGCGCCTGCCCAACCCTAAGATCATAGTAGAATTAAATCGCGTCCAGAGAGAGAAAGGCGATGTAGCTCGAGTAACTTGGAGTTGACCAAGTTCAGCGGTGTGCTTTAGGAATATATATATACACACCTGTATAGTTGTCCACTCCCGTACGACGTGCTGGCGACATCGCTGCAACGCCGCACATTCAACAGCACGTTCATCTGGGACAGCCACAAAGAACCAAGGAATGCGTCCTTTTCTGTTGTCATCCTAGCTATCTATATCATGCATGATTGAGGTTTCAACAGGAGAAGGACCACTAGGTATAAAATTTTGAAACTTTACCATTTCGTGGAGGTGCTCAACGTCTTCCTTCAGAGTCGATGGATCTACCAAACACTAATCAGCGAAAAATCATCCAAATTGAGAGAAGAAACCGACACCACAACGGGTTAAAGAACATTTCATTATCATTCCTGGCTGTCCCAAGTACGTTAATTACCTATGCATTTCCACCACAACCAAATCTTTGGCGCTTAACGCTTTCGTCCACGGTGTCCTCTTTTATTTGTGGAATTGTTGTGGAATACATTATACTATCTATATCTTGTTATTATTCTACAGATTTGAAAGCTTATACAAGGAGCGGTTGAACAAGATAGGTGAAAACGTGAGCTACAGTTGAGCAGAACTTGGCAGGCTGAAACGCAAACTAGGTGCTAGAAGGTTGGAAAGAAGAGGAAAGCGTTACATTGTCACAGCAGCGCCTTTGATATCGCTGACGACGATTTCTATGCCGTCGCTTTTTGAAAAGCGCCTCCTCGGCTTTATCGGCATAAAATTCTGCTCCGGATATCATCATCGCACTTATTTTCTCACGCTTTCCCCTTCTCATCCCACCCATCGCACTTGTAAAAGAAGTATGAGAGTCCGTAAATAACAATTGTATGATGGAGTAAAGACTGTATCGGAAAGAGTAATGACTGATCCAAGGAAAGAAAAAGAAAAGTAAATGGGTGTCAAACCCGAACTACAAGCAATAAAAAACGATGCTGAAAGGAGAGAAACCCGAATTCAAGATGAGTGCGCCACAACTTACACTTCATCACTGCTGCTAGGCTCATGCGACTTCTCTCTATTGTCGATCGCATCTCGAATGCGGGCCGCCACCCTCTTGCCTTCTACCCGCCCGCCAAGGCTTCCGATTTGTACTTGAGGATGAGTTTCAACGCACTCCTTACAGGCCAGCAATTGTCGTAGTTGGTCAATACAGGCCAGTGGTCAGCGTCCATGGCCTGTGTGAAGTCAATACACATAGTTAAAGTGAAAATAGATCACACACCATCTCACAGATTTTATTTATAAGCGTCTGGTTCTGTGAGCGATAGCTAGCGTTAAGTCGAAGTGTCCTGGTGGCTTCCCTGCGGATATAAGCCTGCAAGATAGAGTAAGATATTAAGAACAGATATCTGCTAACATAGGAGTAAACTCTCACCAACAATGTTTCCACATCCTTCTTAGTCCAGTTGTAAGTGTTCTGGAGGATGTCTTCCAAATTAAATCCGCCAGAGCCCGGGCGACCAGGTTCCCCTATCGAGCTTGGGGATTATGACCACTCTTGAAGGACCAGCTCGCACTCGATGGTCCCGCTGTGGGCAAAGTGGATGGTCCCGCGGTGGGTGGGTTAGATGGAGGTGGTGTCGACGGATCGGTGGCTAATGGGCTCGCTACAGAAGATGGACTAGAGGTAGGACTTCGCAAGTCCCAGTTAATCCGCATTCCTACCTTAGGAACAGCTGGAGGAGGGCGAAATATCGGCGAGAAATTGATCTGAGATGTGACTTGAGGGTGGGGATATGCAAGTATGATCCAGGTACTTCTGACATAACGGGAGGGTTCCACCAGGAAGCTCCACCAGGAACAGGCAATGTGATACGCGAGTAGGCGTTAATGAAGGATTCCATAGATATGTAATGTCGCAGTTGTTAAGTTAAGATTGAAAAAAGGAAAGGTAAGGATAAATTGGGTAGTAAACGAGATTTAAGTTTTCTTATGTATGCACTGAGCGAGGCAAAGGGATGGCGATATATTGGGTACGGTATTGGAAGAACTCGCATAGCTCGCTTTCAAGTCCATTTTTCATCTGCAGCTGGAATAAACCCTCGCTTTCAACTCGCTTTCATGCGCCCAAATATCACTCATGCCTGGAACTTGAACAATGCCCTTTCAGATTCCTTTGTAACATGGAGAAAAGGGAAGGTCGGAAAGGGACCTTAATTTTGATCGCTCACTTTCTTATACAGAGCAGATTTCAATGCCGCGATCGGCAGGACGGCATCAGCGGCATGAAAATCCGCCCACCACAAAAGGCCACCCAAGGCTTATTCACACGGTTTCCTTTCCTCTTCGACAACACACCAACAGTACACTATGAAATCACTGTCGCAATTCAAGACACGAGTAGATACTCAATAAGATAGCATCGTATATTACTTTTGACGAAAATTACCTTCTGCATTATGAAAGAAAATAAGGGTGACAAAAAGCCGAAGTTGTACGGAGATTTATTGAAATATGGCGCACAACGATCCAGTATCAAAGGAAACTGGACAAAGGAAACCATATATAGGCGATGATCGCGTTTGAATAGTAAAGAGAGAAAGTACCGGCGATCAAGCGTCAAAGGAGACTTGACAAAGGAGACAAAATTCAAAGTGGCTTGGTCGTGGCGCACTGGTGATCCAATGCCAAAGGTGAGCTGACAAAAATGACACGATGTGAACTCGCTTATACTTGGCTCACTATAGATAAACGATGTTGGATTAAGAGCACCCTCATCCCACTTTTCGCATCAAACTCATCAACCTCGACTTCAAGGCCAATTTCCCTGTTTAACTTCTAAGATATGAATCTGGCGAGTACACGCCTTCGAGGAGATGACATTTGCGCTAACCTTTGACTTAGAATGCTTCATTTGTCCTCGCGAAGGAGCTCAAGAACCCGGGGTCGAACATGTCGACCATTTACTCTTTTCCAATAATGCAAAATTCTTGCTCGCTGCCGGTATGTTCAGCCATGTTTCGACTTGGTATAATCTAGCTAAAATGAGAATTTAGGTGACAGCAACAAGGTATTTGTTTGGAACACAGAAACATTCCGAACAGAACAGGTCTTGGAAAATAAAGGCTGGGGCCAAGTTACCTGCCTTGCCTGGGCATACGCTGAGTCGCCTGCGAGGAAGCCATAACGGTGCTGTGCGTAGGATCTGTTGTAGGCAGTCTAAGTATCTTTATCATGGACTCTCGGTCTGTCAAGGTCGGTCAAGTAAGTCAACACAATGTTTTTCTGTTCTTACCATTTTCAAAGCCATTTGCAGAACGGGGGACCATGACACAACTTTTCACCCCAAACGATACAGTGGAGAACGTGGCGTTTGACAAGATCAATGGCAGACTGGTGGCTTCCAGCCATTCAGGTGCTGTGAAGATGTACCACATCGAAGCTGCCGGTGAGATATATCCTTTGTATCACTTGTTCCCAAGACTTATCCAAGAGCCCTCAGCAGGTTTGGTGAGACTCATCTGGGAAGCTCCTAGCAATCGACCAGGTATTCCCACATCTGTAATCTTCTACGGTGCCAGGAGCCAGAATCTCTTGTCTTTTGGATTTAGAAGACGGCATCGCGTATGTTATGTACCCTCAATCATTTAACAATGCTAATGAATGCCTTAGTACGTTGTGAGATGCTGCCAATGGCGACGTATTATGGAGCAAAGAACTAGCTAGCGGGATGTATGTATTTCGCATCGCACTCTCATTACATATGGCTGATAAATTACATAGCGGATCCGTTGCCTTGTCGAGTGATCAAACAGCCGTGATCGTCAACAACCTGAACAACGGCAATTTTGATGTCTACCATCCTCCCGATATGTCACCCGTTCAGTCTCTTGCCGTGAGGAGACTCGCGACCACGCTCCGCTACTTCATCAAACAATGCGAATTCATTGAAGGATCGAAACTATCAATTTGTGGAAGTCACACCAATAAAGTCTACATCTTTGATGTAGCCAACAATTATGTTCTTCAAACGCTTACTTCTAGCGATAAAGGTTGGTTTATTCCGTCGCCCTGAACATTTTTCGAACTTATGTCTTGGACGTCAGAAACACATATGACCCAAGCTGTTACAGTCACTCGGGCGGAAAGTCGAAAAGTGCTCATTGCAGCATCCTCCAATGGGTCTATCTACCTATGGGAGAAACGGGCCGTGGCTTTGACGACCGGCAATAACGATGAGAGTCGTTCTGGAACCACACTCTCCAGCTACGTGAGGACCCATAGCCCTCTGTTTTCTTTGTTGCCCTCGTGACATACCCCACCTGGTCACCATATGCTTTCGCCGTGAGATCTTCTTTAATTTTCTTATAGGTCCATTTCTGACGTCTTCACTTTGTTTCTTAGTTTTTTGCGTTTATAATTGCGAAGATGAAAGAAAGTGGATTTATCAAGGAGGAGGGGCATGAACATTCTTAGTCAAATATCTCTACCTTGGTTTACATAATTGTTTAGTTTTACTTGCATTCGGCGATGTCGTAGTAGAAATCATTTTTGGAAGGAGACCTCCAGAAACAATGACAGATTGACAATGTCTTCTCTGAATGAAGGACATGCGTGAAGTCGCCGCTGCCTTTTCTGGCATGGAAGACATGATATTCGGTTGAATATGCATAATTGAAAAAATTTGTAGATATTAAGTTGACCAAGGCTTGCGCCTACCTTGGGAACCTAAAGATCACAACCGCGTGATACATTTCCGCAGGTTTGCTGGTGTTGGACGGGCAAGCCAGGGTCTTTCCGTATCGACTTGTACTTAAATCCTCCTTCGCCTGTTCAGGTCGCTGGCCCGAGAAGTCTTTCCTCAACCCTCGATGAAAACCCGCCGCCGCACATACCGTGCCGCGGTCGCATTAACCCTTACCAGGGCGAGCCCTACTACGTCGAGATCACTCTCAGCCCCAGCAAGACTGAGGTTGAAAAGGCCACTGATGTCCCTGCCTCTGTCACCCTCGCCGGACTCAACTGACGACAGGTAGCCAGGGGACAGATTGAGGCCCCCGCGCTTAATTGTCTCATGTAGGTTGTAGGAGTGTTTATTTGCCATCACATATCGAATTCTCTTTTTGTTGCGACTATGACCACGGCTCATGAATCGAACTCGATGGACCGGTAATGTTTTGCGACCACTGGAGCCTTGAACTCTTCGATTTACCATACTTTCTGGGCAGGACGGTCCCGCAGCAAATTCATGGGTGTGCAGGAGTCGCGTCGCACGCGATTTACTCACGTGTTTCGCAAGACCGATCACGCTCTGAAATGACGGAGCATGGGCTGTTTTGCCACCGGAAATGTCAATGATGACGGAAAATATTAAAAAAGACAAGATTTTGCAAAGCGCAGAGAAATTTGTTAATACGATATCATAAGAGATTTATTAAAAATATGCTGTACTTTACGAGTCACTGCGATATACGAAGAATGATGTGTAACAAGTCGATAGAGTCAGAAGGTCGTGTATCAGTGATGAATGTTTGGATCGATTTCGTCATGCTCCCCAGGAAAAGGCTTCGGGGCCCGCGGTTCCAGCAACTTTAGTTCAAGGTCTGTTTTCGATTCGAACCAAATTGGATGATAATAATTGGAAGGCCAGTTCTTCGGCGCGGACCTGGTACTGACAGGTTGACACTGCGTTGGTCGAAGGCGCATATCGGGTTGGGCTCCCGGTCGCCTTCCGCCATAGACATTCTGCTTTGGTAAACAGCCGTCTGCAGTGGTTACCGTGTTTAAGAGGCGTGGATTACGCCAAGACAACAACTTGACTCTTTTGACGCCTGGACCGTCGGACTCATCAGAGCTCATCCCGTCTTCACCAAGTGTGTCAATCGCCTCTGCGTGTCGGTTCTTGCCGGCTAATAGGCAACTGTTTAAACGCGTTTGGAAAAGCTGGGAAAGAAGGACGATTAGAAAACGAAGGCGCGAGTGGTTGTATAATTACCTTTGTCTGACGAGCACGACCCGTTTCGACGCCTGTTCGCGCTTCAAATCGTTAGCTAAACGCGTCGCACTCTTCCGCAGTCTCGTCCGGCCTCTTCATGGAATGAGCCATATGGTCCTTTAGGGTAATGATACGAGCAATAAAGCACTCGGCAATTTCTTCCTCTCGTCCTTGTAAATCTGATTTACGTCTAATCAGTGCGGCGGCAAAGAGTTCGGCCATGTGTAGATTCCAAAGAGTCTTTGGCCTCTCGAAATAAAGTTGGAAAGGTTTCATTTCTGGAGGCTCGCGTTCACTATTTTCAAATCGCTCCACTTCTAAATGATCAGCGAGATGGGATTCGGCAATATCAAAGAAAATTTTTCTGTCTTGATGGTCTGGTGGAAGACTTAAACATTCGCGTAAAAAGCTCGAACGAGTCCTACCAATCATGACCCAGATCAGAATATGTTTACGGATTAGAGAGCAAAAAGACCATACCGTCAGATCCGTACGATCAAGGGGCGAGGACGCCCTGAAGCTCTTTCTTTGAAAGGCGATGGGAGAGGCTTCATTTTCCTTTTCAATGGTGTTCGATCATTCGCGAAATCGGCTCGCAAGCCATTGACACTAGCTGCCACAGTTTCCATGCAATTGAGAAGCCTCTCTGTTATATCCAGCGAAGGTGGTGCAGGAGGATCGCGACTGGGTAAAGCATTTGATGGGTTGGATGGTAATTGATCCCCACTGCGATGTGAAGAAACTGAGGAGCCGGAACTTGGATTGGGAATCGGAGCAGTAGATGGCTGAGGAGCGACTGAGGAAGTTGTTGCCTCTTTTGTAGAGGCAGATTGAGCGGCATGTCGAGCCTTGTAAGCTGCAGGTTGATTTGAGCGAAACAAACCTGGTGGGTTGACTTCCGAGGTTGACGGCATGGAAGAATTTAAAGTATGGGAATCCTGAGGTCGAGCACTCCTTGTGGCCATATATCTGATTGTGGAGGTTGATGGAGTTGAAGAATAGCGTTGTGGGAAGGTACCGGAACTCGATACCGCTCATTTCCTGAGACCGGAGTTGGAGATCGCAAGGCCGTCCGAATGGAGGCCTGATCCTCCGGGGAAATGTCTTCAAGATACATGTCTTCATCATCATCGGATAGCAGTGGCGCAGTGTTCGGTTTTGAGGCAGAATTGTTTGGTGGAAAACGGGTCGATCCTATGCCCTCTAATTTCTGGACCTGGTGTTGAACGTTGTGTCGAAGTGAAGTCTTCGTTATCCTCATCCTCATCCATAGAGGGTCGTGTTGGTGGTGGTTGGTTTGAGGGTGGCAAACTCGGATTCCGACGTTGCCGTATCTAGAGTCCATTGAGCATCGATCACATCTCTAAAGTATCAACAACTCACGCTAGAATGCAACGAGTTGCCGTTGCGTTTATTCAGCCCCATCTGACAAACAGCAAGATTAGTCTTTGGAAGTTCATGTTATACTTTTCAAACATACAAGTCGTAGTCTGGCGGCCTCGCGTTGTTTTCCCAAAGTTGAAATTGCGTTAGTATCGCTCGGTTTGGCCGCTTCCTGTCTCATAACGTTCGCAATGCGTTCTTCCAAAATCTTTAAGTACATCATCAGCCAAATCTGAAGCACCGATCAAACAGCGCATAGACCTACCTTATTTTTCTTGTTCTTGCTCGAGAGCGGTCCGCAATGAAGTCGCGATCTGTACTTGTTGAGATTCACTCGACTCCAAGTCATTCTGACGACCTCGACCGCTGTCTAATCGAGCTTTCAGTTGTGCGAGCTGGGCATGCACATTAGCCTGATGAAGGATCATGAGCTGCATTCGCTGTATTTAAAATGGCATTGACAACGTACCAAAGATGTATCATAGCTGGTTTTCAATTCGCTGAATTGCGACTCGTATTCCTTTTGGCAGCGCTCTACAGAACAAGTGTATTAGAGGTAAGAAGGAGTATATATCGATGAAGAGACAAACCAAAGCTTGCTCTTGCTGAGCTTGTAGTCTTTTTCCCTCATTGACATATCGTTATTGAGATCGTTCAATCTGCTAATCTTCTGTCTCAACTTCTCTTGCTCAGCACTGTCGTTTGCTGCCCGGTTCGCAAGCTGTTCATTTCGTTTTGTAGGCTGATGATCCGTTGCTCGCCTTCGGCTACTAATGCGCGCTTTTCATTACCAAAAGACTGACGAAGTGCTTGAATCTCGTTGCCAGCTGCAGTAATCTGGTCGTTGAGTTGCGCAAGCTGGTTCGGTGCGCTCGGTGATGTGTTCCGATGGGATTTAAGAGTTTGGTTGAGACCTTCAATCGTGGTATTCGCCGTCTGGATCTCTGAATGCAGACTATTGATCGTGCTGGCGCTTCGTTTTGAGTTCATCTAGCCGTATTTGCAATGTCGAGATGGTAGCAGATTGCTCCTGTCCACGCTGCTGAACGGTCGATTCGAAGGATGACTTGAACTGTTCGTGTTCGTTCCGAAGTTGTGAAAGCACACGTTCCAAGTCTTTAGACTTCTTTTCTTGGTCCCAAGTTTGGTGATGGCCTTACTGAAGTCGGCTTGTTGATTGTTAATGGTAACATTTAAGCCTTTGGACGCTTTTTGTGCTCAGCGATTTCAACTTCGAGTTTTTGGCGTCGTGCTTCCGAATCATTCTTTGCCTTTTCCAGTTGTTTCTGGAGATTGTCTATGAGCTTCTGTTGAGAATCGGACAACTGGAAAATCGGCAATAAGTACATATACTGTATCAGAGAGGAAAGAATAGACGGACTTTTTGTCGTTCCTTATTGAACGAATCCGTCATCCTTTGCTGTTGCTCCTTAAGTTGGTCCTTAACCTGGAAATGTACAAAATAAATGTCAGAATGTATGGACTTTAACTTGACGTACGTGATCTTTAACCAATTGATCTCTCATTAATTGTGCTTTATCTGGTTCTACAACTTTGACTTTCGTTACATGGTCGTCGGTAGCAGGTCGTTTCCTGGGTTGTCCGCCCTTGAAATACCACAGGCGGTTGATTCTGACGGCCGAAGAATGTACGAGGAACTCCGGATATGGCAGGACCAGTAGCCATATTGTCCAAATTTACAGAATGATTACGATCAGGCACACCATTTTCAACTCCATCAGACTGAGGATGGCCTGTTTGAACTGGAACTGATTGAACAGTAAAAGCGGAAAGCCGGTATTGACAGTTGATCGAGGGGTCCAGCATCAGCGACCGCCTCCAGAAGTTGTCGGATAATCTGTAGATGTATCCATCGTCGTGGATGGGACGTGTGTACCGTCACGATTTCCAACTTCACTGGATTGAAGGCGACTAGTATCAAACGGGAGCGGGATGGAAGATTGTGCGTTGGTGCTGGAGTTCCCAAAACGGTAGACCGTGGAAGGTCAGCATTAGCAGCGGTAGACGACTGTCCGTCCTCGTTGGGAGCCAATTGACGGGGCCCGGTATCAGCTAGTACGGTGGGCGCATTGGTGGGCGGATAATCTGCAGATGTATCCATTGTTGTTGGTACGACCGGAGGTGCAAATAATGAAGCGAGTCTCTGGGTAAAGTTCGCTGCCTTAATATGGGCAATGGTTGGGAATGAATGAGCGATAGAGGATTTTCAGTAATTTATGGACATTTGGTTTAGATAGGGTCTTTGTGCGCGACAAAAAGCTTTGTGAATACCGGAGGCACGAAACAAAGAAAGGAGACTCACTTAAAGAGATATTACGGATCCCAGAAACAGCACACTAAACACCCGCATCTTTCTGAGTAACTTTGCGCATCTACCTCCCATCCTCTCCGTCGTCAAGAATGGTATCGGCATTGCAGACTTTCAAAACCTACCTCGAAAGTGAGACCAGGCAGTCTATAACAATCCGCCGTTACTTACCTTCGCTAAGGATGTCCAATTACTCATACACGCCCGATATTACGGGAGTACATCCAATCGAGCAGTCACTAAACGGGTCCACACATTAGCCAATAGAAGCGGTGAAGTCCAAGGTTGGAGCTGTTGATGGGTGGAAAACTACTCCAACCCTACATACACGACGGGGTGGTGGTGATTGTAAACAGAAAAGGCGAAATAAGCCGATTCCATTTGTTCGTCAAGAATCACAAGCGTCTACCCTCCAACAAATCGCTGAGGGATTGGGCAAACGGGCAGTGGAAAGGAGACGTAGTAGCCTTCCGGAAAGGCCATCGACACGAGTTGATCAACCTAGCTCCAGGAGATGTAAAGTTAGTTGATTACGCTGTAAAAGGTGAGTTATTGTTTTCAATGGCATAGATGAATACTGATCAGTACCTAGATTTCTGGAAACCGTGGTGCAAAGTCGACGGTTCCGCATTCCAAGAAACCTGGTTTTCTTCAAGCCTTGATCATCCTTGATTCTTTACTTCGTTCCACCCCTTAATTTGTTGTAAACTACTGGACACGTATAACGATTTACTGTAGCACACTTATCATAATCAATTCTACTCAATATCTGGCTTACTGCAGCACCTCGCTTGTCAATGTGGTGGCAAGGGAGAGAGAAAGCGTGTGAAAGCGTCAATAGCGCCGTGATAGCATGCTGAAATTTTCATGCCGTTGCCGGATAAAATCATCGCGCGACTGTTCGGCTTGAGCGGCTTGGAATTTTTGGGGTACATACGGACCTGTTCAACTTATTCTCACTTTCCTTCTTCACACTGACCATACTGTCCTCCTAGGTTCGACGCTATAAACGCGTCAACAGGTAAGTTTAGAAAGCAGTAGATACTTTATATGTCGATGAAAAATTGAATAATGTGATGAATCGAGTGGTAAACGCTACAGAGAGCGGAATGAGAGTTTTTAAAAGTGTAGTTTTGTACCGTTGTATCCTACGCTGACCCTGACCCAGTGCAATTATAACACGAAAGTCAGTGTAGATACAGTAAAGTCTGAACGTGAACACATATATTTCTTAGAATACGAGATGAAGAATGTATGTTATGTCTTCTTATATCGAACTTTCCGTACTTACATCTTGGCCGAAGATAGATTCAAGAGTGCGTCAGTTTCTGGACATGGAAGCTCAGGTGGACGAAGAAGGGATTTCCGACGAGGAGGATGAAGCAACAGAACGCGACAGGGAAGGTAATCTTTCTTGTTCTTGAACCTCATAACTCTCGCACCAGTATTGACAGCCACACCTAGATGCGTTCATTGATGGCGGGGTAGCCTTGGACAACGAACATTCCGATTTACCGGCCAATTTCTCAGTCCATCACCACCTAGCGAGGACACCTTAGGGCGTCTTATATCACGCATTGATGCAAGAAGGAACGCCTCTGGTCATAGAAGATACACTGCTGATGATGTACCGGAGACAACCCTTGACAGAGCTTTAGTCTATATTCCTAGGGAGGGGATTATCCTCTGTGGCGCGTTGAATGTCGAGTGCGCATTGTTATTCACGCTTGGGACTCTCTGAATTTACTGACCGACACCTTACAGTTCGGGGTTGAAGATCTAGCTGTAGTCTCTCTGCTAAGCACTGTTACGGAGCATCATCAAGTCCGTTCAGCCTTCACTCAAGGTTCCGTACGCGGCTGCATCTATATCGAATGCATGATGACAGAACGCCTCATCAAGCTTCTTCTTCTTACACCCGGTATACTGCGCAACAGGTTGGGCATCAAAAGTCGATTGGTTGATTCTTCGGAGTATGCGGGACTGTTTCGGATGAGGGATGCACACGAAATCGCTGAGGTCGGAAGTTGGGTACTCGTCAAGAAAGGCCTTTACAAGGGAGATGTTGGGATTGTGTCGCAAAAAGCTCCTTGGGTGCTCGTATTCTTCTTATTCCTCGACTGGATACAACATCACGGAACCCACTCAAGCGCGTCTACCGTTAGGCCGATAGCAAAGCTCTTCGACGCTGACTATTTCGGACAGCTTCTCCCATACAACATCGTGGGCCACGAGCACGGACGATACTCCTTTGGACGGTTGGAATTCGAGCAAGGCCTTCTAGCCAAAGACTTCGACTACCATTCATTCACAGTTGACGTGAAGGATATGCCTTATGACTTTTACACCATGTTTCGGATGAGCAAACACCCATCTATCACCCTTTCGAACATGCCGCCCTCGAGAATGGAGTATGAAGGAGAATGATAGGGTGTTTATTCGTGTCCAAGGGCCAGAAACTACTTTTACCCCTGCCATCTTGAAGGCACTGGATACTCTCTATGCGGAAGTCAAGCAGATATGGGCGCACGATGGACCCGCTGGACATAACCAAGAATACCGCCTAACATTGCGTGTATCATGGGAAGACTTGAGAAAAGAGATCAATGTCGGGCAATATGTTTGCGTACGGCGGACTGCATTCCGGAAAGACGGGTTGGGTGGTTCAAATTGAAGACGATCAAGTATCTATTGTGAGCAAGAAGATAGAGGGCGAAATACCTCAATATCTTAAGGACGGTGACGATGCTATCGAAGTGCGTATATTGTACCACCCCAAATCTTCGTCTACGCAAGTTTGCTAACAAACTCTCTGTGATAGTCTTTCGAGGCTCTCGCTAATTTCCTGGAGATCACAGAAGAACCTGCTGTGTTCCACTACAGACGCGAGCCCGAATCTGGACCCCTTCCACCCAGAACATATCGACATCCATGGTGCGGAGTGAAAGTGAAGATATCAAAACAATACCATCCCCGTAAAGGCGAAATTGGAGAGATTTTTGATGTTATTGAGAAGCGCGAGGAAAAGGTGATAATGCTAATTGTACAATTGACGCGATACGATCCAAGCGCTCCATTTCACAAAATAACCGTTCACTACGACGACGTTGTTGAATATTCGTAAGTCCTCTCCCGCATTCCTCTCCAATTCCAGAAAGGTGATGGTAACGGCACAATAGGACCTGCTACGAACTTGTTCAATTCCTTGATCCCGGTGACAAACATATTCGACCCACACCAAAAAACAGTTGTCCGATTCTCAAGCCAACCATGCTTATACAGCATTAGTTCATGCTCCCCAAATACCTGCGGAAAAGCCCTCTGGAAGTGTTACTCCTCTTCCAACACCCATGCATTCGTCGTCTTCACCATTGAGCCCAGCTTGGGACCCTTCTTACGAGAACTCTGTCTGATTTGCGGACGCCAGAATCATGGATGTCGGATTCAAGGACACCCACATTACTACGACCCTCTCCTACACATGTGCTATTAAACCCAAAGTTAGTGGGATTCAAATTCAACGCCATAGTTGACGGTGGAGGATTCGCAAGCAACAAATTGCGGTGTCGGTGGACCTTCAAGATAGCCGGGTTGTTCTCCGCCATAAAAAGTATCACACGTGGCTTTTGTTGCAGCCCAGTTGGGTCACCCCAAAATATCCAAATCCTACTCATGACAATGGCCTTCTTGCCGTCATAAAAGGAGAGCACTGCGGCAAATACGTCCGCCGCATCCATCACCGGCGAGACACGGTTTGACGCGACCATCACCATCATTTTGTCAGTGGTTAATAGGACCGAGGGTTCGCCTGACTCTTTATCAGGGCAGTTGGAACTTGATCCACATTCCCTTTGTACTGTGCCCGAATCAAAGAAAGAGAAAGAGTTGAACTGGAGGGTTATGACCTCAATCCGAGCTATGTACCACCGCGTCCTAACCAGTAGCACAAATCATTTAATTCATTCAAGACCTGTACCCGGCAGAAAGAGCAAGAACATATGATAGATAACTTTTGTGTTACGGATGTTATTAATCGTCATCCGTACCATCGTCTCGAAAGCTGTGAATTGACAATGAAAGAAAGGTAAAATACTCACAAAGGCGCTGACAAAGAGACCGAAGCGATGTAGGATGCAAGTTGTCAGTCCACATAAAAGCGATTTTCCATAATAACTGACGACGCTACCTATCAGTGCTATTTTGACCCCACCATCATTGTCATGTCAGTCGCAACCCACTCAAACCCACCAAGCTCAGAATCCATGATGCCCTACGAAACAGAAAAGCGCA
>JAJIRX010000653.1:0-19362 GCA_023853785.1 Psilocybe azurescens | reverse complement strand
TACAAAATATGACTTGTGTAAATAGAACTTACAGTTAAAGAACAGAACTTCTGTTAGTAAAACAAACAGAATTTATGTATGTAATTACTGTATGTCGACTCCACATCGAAACATACAGTACCAGGGACACTCCGCTCAGCGAGTCGATGAGTGCGAAGAATCGCGATTTCGAGAGCGACAGCGACTTCACACGACATTTAAACAATTGAATGTACTTTATTATCGACTCATGTTCATTCAATTTAATCCATTTGACGCGATAAAGACACGTGATTTTACTGACTACAGAGTGCAAAGATCTATTTAGTTAACCATTTGTAAACGACAACGCCAAAGTGAATCGATACTTAAGCGCGCGTGAAGAAACCGGGCACAAATCCCACTATCAACTTTTTCACCATCATCCGTCACATCGAGTACATCCTCGCTACGCACTCACACCGAATACCGAATATCAATGTCTGGCGCTAATTCTTCTACAGAGCAAGGTAAGTGTCGTTGTATATCTAAGAAAATAGCTCATCAAACTAACCTAATGATGCCCAGACGTAGAGATGCACGTCTGCGCGACTCGAGACTGCGATGAATGCGGTCGAGAAGGTAAGGAAATGTCGCTATCGACTCATTCGACGGTCATGGCCTCATACCCGCTCGGGCAGTCTCACAATCCAGCGAGAGGGGAGAGATGACGCGACCGATGCAATAACGAAGGCGTTGGCCCTCCTCGGTGAGTCGTCGCTGTGCTAGCCGTCAAGTTTCCAGCGCCGCTCACGTTAGTTATTCCCCGCCGAAGATCTCAACTCCAAGGATGCAGCCACTCGGTCGGACGAGGAGATGGATATCGATAACGAGGAAGCGTCGGGAGCCTTCAACGAAGCGGGAGAGGCTATGGAGGACGTAGAGGACGGTAGCTCGGGCGATAAGGGGAGGGATAGGGGGACTGTGACGAAGAGTCGAATGAGGAGGAGAAGATGGAGATATAAGGCGCTGTATGGCCACTCTCTAAAAGACGTATGAAATGTGACGAGAAGGGTATGGGAAGGGTATGGTTTGATCGACATGATATGTAACATAAAACAGTGCGGTGAAGCACACACATATAGATCCAGTTTGACCGAAGGGGAAGAAATATGCAAGCTATGATCATTCAATGCAAAAACTTTTCATTCTGAGCACGGACTTCCTTGGAGAGATAAGGCCAAGTCAGAGTCCTAACCACCTCTTTCTTCAGCTTGCGCTCGTCGCCACCCGCGCATTCTTTCGCCAGCTTGATCTCCCATCCGCACAGAATATACAGCAGTCGCACGTTTGACTGAATGAGCACCGAGAGCCGCCGCGAGCGAACGATGGCGACGCATCCGCGAGCGGCAGGCTAAGGTGCTTCATCACCTAGGCGATCTATACGAAAAAAGAGGGAAATAGATTAAAAATACGTCATATAAAAGAACACGATAAATCATCTATACGCACTGTGACAGTCGCGCTCCGCGACACGCCGCGTCGAGTTTTGCTGTTGTTGATGGCGCTGCTGATGCTGTTTATGTTCATGTTGGTGCTGGTGCTGATGTTGCTGAGGATGATGTTGCTGGGGTTGGTGCTGCTGTTCCGTTCGACGGTATCCCCGAATCCCAGCTCAATAAACATGTTCTTCCAGTAATGCGCGTCAAGATCGGACGCGTGCGCAGGCACCGCCGGCGCGTATCCGTTATTTCCCATCCCGTTCCCGATCCCAGTGCCGTTACAGTCACGGACAATCAAACTCAACTAAAAATCAGCTTTTATTCATGGCCCCCAAAACCATCGGAATCAGTAGAATCCCGTTTAAGGAGCTTCCCGACCAACTTTCAGCTCATTCTATCGGAGCCGCTCCACTTTAAATTGCCAATTAAGGAATGCACACCCTAAAATATTGGCCGGATCCTTAAAAAACCGGTAAAATCATGAAAAATAGCGGAATCGCTTTCTTTTTCAAAGAATGGAATGATCCCAAAGTTCGGTGGGATTTTATCGAGCTGTTCCTCCCTAAAATTTTCACAAAATCCTATTGCCTAAGCCACAAATCACTGATTACTTTCGTAAGGCAAAGAAGAACGCAAAGAGAAACATTACCGGCGTTTGGAATCAATCGAAAACAGCTTCCCATGTCCATTCTGTGATCCATGGCGACCTTGATGAGCAATTAGATAATGATGAAGGATGGGAGGCTAGCCCAATCTACAGTGAATGAAAGTGAGAAGTCCATCCGGCAGTTTGATTCGAATAAGGATACTTAGTTTGCTTTTGAACCGCTGCATAGTTGTGGACGTCAACAACAGGATGCCCTCACAGCCAAGCACGCCTAATTATCGAGCATATAAATGATAAATAGACAAACAGAGACATAAAATCCCTCACCTGAACGAGGTCATCATATTTAGCGAAGTTCGTCTGGTTGATCGCGCTGATTATGACATCGCTTCGTGAAAAATTGCCAGACGACAGGCGGGCGGAAGGTGTTGAATCCGTCATCGTTGGCAAAGTGATGCATTGCAGCTCTATTTAAGTGAGCAATTCAAATTCATTTTAGCCAACGAAACACAAATAACATTTGGTCAGAAAGCGACGCACACCATCAGAGTTGCATCCAAAGTCGAACACCCGAAGTCGAACACGGCAATGTTGATTCCGACATGTGAGAGTTTTCCTGTCACCCTAGAAGTGAGACTCGCAGAGCAAGCAGGAGACGGATCAGACATCGACGTTGCGGGGACAGAAGATGTTGCGGGCTTGCTGGTGGTACTTGGGGTGGAACTTGGCTTTGTGGCCATGGCGGTTGATGAGCTTGAAACGACACCAGGCAAGCATTGAGAGTAGTCTAAACAAACGATTGTTATCATCCATGGTAGCATGAAAGCTATTCAATGGTGATCAGACTTACATGGATTGGAGACTATACGTGTAGCTCCAGAAACGCAGGTCGTCGCGCCTGCCCAACCCTAAGATCATAGTAGAATTAAATGCGTCAGAGAGAGAAAGGCGATGTAGCTCGAGTAACTTGGAGTTGACCAAGTTCAGCGGTGTGCTTTAGGAATATATATATACACACCTGTATAGTTGTCCACTCCCGTACGACGTGCTGGCGACATCGCTGCAACGCCGCACATTCAACAGCACGTCCATCTGGGACGGCCACAAAGAACCAAGGAATGCGTCCTTTTCTGTTGTCATCTTAGCTATCTATATCATGCATGATTGAGGTTTCAACAGGAGAAGGACCACTAGGTATAAAATTTTGAAACTTTACCATTTCGTGGAGGTGCTCAACGTCTTCCTTCAGAGTCGATGGATCTACCAAACACTAATCAGCGAAAAATCATCCAAATTGAGAGAAGAAACCGACACCACAACGGGTTAAAGAACATTTCATTATCATTCCTGGCCGTCCCAAGTACGTTAATTACCTATGCATTTCCACCACAACCAAATCTTTGGCGCTTAACGCTTTCGTCCACGGTGTCCTCTTTTATTTGTGGAATTGTTGTGGAATACATTATACTATCTATATCTTGTTATTATTCTACAGATTTGAAAGCTTATACAAGGAGCGGTTGAACAAGATAGGTGAAAACGTGAGCTACAGTTGAGCAGAACTTGGCAGGCTGAAACGCAAACTAGGTGCTAGAAGGTTGGAAAGAAGAGGAAAGCGTTACATTGTCACAGCAGCGCCTTTGATATGCGACGACGATTTCTATGCCGGGTTGCTTTTTGAAAAGCGCCTCCTCGGCTTTATCGGCATAAAATTCTGCTCCGGATATCATCATCGCGCACTTATTTTATCACGCTTTCCCCTTCTCATCCCACCCATCGCACTTGTAAAAGAAGTATGAGAGTCCGTAAATAACAATTGTATGATGGAGTAAAGACTGTATCGGAAAGAGTAATGACTGATCCAAGGAAAGAAAAAGAAAAGTAAATGGGTGTCAAACCCGAACTACAAGCAATAAACGACGCTGAAAGGAGAGAAACCCGAATTCAAGATGAGTGCGCCACAACTTACACTTCATCGCTGCTGCTAGGCTCATGCGACTTCTCTCTATTGTCGATCGCATCTCGAATGCGGGCCGCCACCCTCTTGCCTTCTACCCGCCGCAAGGCTTCCGATTTGTACTTGAGGATGAGTTTCAACGCACTCCTTACAGGCCAGCAATTGTCGTAGTTGGTCAATACAGGCCAGTGGTCAGCGTCCATGGCCTGTGTGAAGTCAATACACATAGTTAAAGTGAAAATAGATCACACACCATCTCACAGATCTTATTTATAAGCGTCTGGTTCTGTGAGCGATAGCTAGCGTTAAGTCGAAGTGTCCTGGTGGCTTCCCTGCGGATATAAGCCTGCAAGATAGAGTAAGATATTAAGAACAGATATCTGCTAACATAGGAGTAAACTCTCACCAACAATGTTTCCACATCCTTCTTAGTCCAGTTGTAAGTGTTCTGGAGGATGTCTTCCAAATTAAATCCGCCAGAGCCCGGGCGACCAGGTTCCCCTACGGGCTTGGGGATTATGACCACTCTTGAAGGACCAGCTCGCGCACTCGATGGTCCCGCTGTGGGCAAAGTGGATGGTCCCACGGTGGGTGGGTTAGATGGAGGTGGTGTCGACGGATCGGTGGCTAATGGGCTCGCTACGGAAGATGGACTAGAGGTAGGACTTCGCAAGTCCCAGTTAATCCGCATTCCTACCTTAGGAACAGCTGGAGGAGGGCGAAATATCGGCGAGAAATTGATGCGAGATGTGACTTGAGGGTGGGGATATGCGAAGTATGATCCAGGTACTTCTGGCATAACGGAGGGTTCCACCAGGGAAGCTCCACCAGGAACGGGCAATGTGATACGCGAGTAGGCGTTAATGAAGGATTCCATAGATATGTAATGTCGCAGTTGTTAAGTTAAGATTGAAAAAAGGAAAGGTAAGGATAAATTGGGTAGTAAACGAGATTTAAGTTTTCTTATGTATGCACTGAGCGAGGCAAAGGGATGGCGATATATTGGGTACGGTATTGGAAGAACTCGCATAGCTCGCTTTCAAGTCCATTTTTCATCTGCAGCTGGAATAAACCCTCGCTTTCAACTCGCTTTCATGCGCCCAAATATCACTCATGCCTGGAACTTCGAACAATGCCCTTTCAGATTCCTTTGTAACATGGAGAAAAGGGAAGGTCGGAAAGGGACCTTAATTTTGATCGCTCACTTTCTTATACAGAGCAGATTTCAATGCCGCGATCGGCAGGACGGCATCAGCGGCATGAAAATCCGCCCACCACAAAAGGCCACCCAAGGCTTATTCACACGGTTTCCTTTCCTCTTCGACAACACACCAACAGTACACTATGAAATCACTGTCGCAATTCAAGACACGAGTAGATACTCAATAAGATAGCATCGTATATTACTTTTGACGAAAATTACCTTCTGCATTATGAAAGAAAATAAGGGTGACAAAAAGCCGAAGTTGTACGGAGATTTATTGAAATATGGCGCACAACGATCCAGTATCAAAGGAAACTGGACAAAGGAAACCATATATAGGCTATGATCGCGTTTGAATAGTAAAGAGAGAAAGTACCGGGCGATCAAGCCGCCAAAGGAGACTTGACAAAGGAGACAAAATTCGAAGTGGCTTGGTCGTGGCGCACTGGTGATCCAATGCCAAAGGTGAGCTGACAAAAATGACACGATGTGAACTCGCTTATACTTGGCTCACTATAGATAAACGATGTTGGATTAAGAGCACCCTCATCCCACTTTTCGCATCAAACTCATCAACCTCGACTTCAAGGCCAATTTCCCTGTTTAACTTCTAAGATATGAATCTGGCGAGTACACGCCTTCGAGGAGATGACATTTGCGCTAACCTTTGACTTAGAATGCTTCATTTGTCCTCGCGAAGGAGCTCAAGAACCCGGGGTCGAACATGTCGACCATTTACTCTTTTCCAATAATGCAAAATTCTTGCTCGCTGCCGGTATGTTCAGCCATGTTTCGACTTGGTATAATCTAGCTAAAATGAGAATTTAGGTGACAGCGACAAGGTATTTGTTTGGAACACAGAAACATTCCGAACAGAACAGGTCTTGGAAAATAAAGGCTGGGGCCAAGTTACCTGCCTTGCCTGGGCATACGCTGAGTCGCTTCGCGAGGGAAGCCATAACGGTGCTGTGCGTAGGATCTGTTGTAGGCAGTCTAAGTATCTTTATCATGGACTCTCGGTCTGTCAAGGTCGGTCAAGTAGTCAACGCAATGTTTTTCTGTTCTTACCATTTTCAAAGCCATTTGCAGAACGGGGACCATGACACAACTTTTCACCCCAAACGATACAGTGGAGAACGTGGCGTTTGACAAGATCAATGGCAGACTGGTGGCTTCCAGCCATTCAGGTGCTGTGAAGATGTACCACATCGAAGCTGCCGGTGAGATATATCCTTTGTATCACTTGTTCCCAAGACTTATCCAAGAGCCCTCAGCAGGTTTGGTGAGACTCATCTGGGAAGCTCCTAGCAATCGACCAGGTATTCCCACATCTGTAATCTTCTCACGGCCGCCAGGAGCCAGAATCTCTTGTCTTTTGGATTAGAAGACGGCGTCGCGTATGTTATGTACCCTCAATCATTTAACAATGCTAATGAATGCCTTAGTCGTTGTCGAGATGCCGCCAATGGCGACGTATTATGGAGCAAAGAACTAGCTAGCGGGATGTATGTATTTCGCATCGCACTCTCATTACATATGGCTGATAAATTACATAGCGGATCCGTTGCCTTGTCGAGTGATCAAACAGCCGTGATCGTCAACAACCTGAACAACGGCAATTTTGATGTCTACCATCCTCCCGATATGTCACCCGTTCAGTCTCTTGCCGTGAGGAGACTCGCTGACCACGCTCCGCTACTTCATCAAACAATGCGAATTCATTGAAGGATCGAAACTATCAATTTGTGGAAGTCACACCAATAAAGTCTACATCTTTGATGTAGCCAACAATTATGTTCTTCAAACGCTTACTTCTAGCGATAAAGGTTGGTTTATTCCGTCGCCCTGAACATTTTTCGAACTTATGTCTTGGACGTCAGAAACACATATGACCCAAGCTGTTACAGTCACTCGGGCGGAAAGTCGAAAAGTGCTCATTGCAGCATCCTCCAATGGGTCTATCTACCTATGGGAGAAACGGGCCGTGGCTTTGACGACCGGCAATAACGATGAGAGTCGTTCTGGAACCACACTCTCCAGCTACGTGAGGACCCATAGCCCTCTGTTTTTCTTTGTTGCCCTCGTGACATACCCCACCTGGTCACCATATGCTTTCGCCGTGAGATCTTCTTTAATTTTCTTATAGGTCCATTTCTGACGTCTTCACTTTGTTTCTTAGTTTTTTGCGTTTATAATTGCGAAGATGAAAGAAAGTGGATTTATTAAGGAGGAGGGGCATGAACATTCTTAGTCAAATATCTCTACCTTGGTTTACATAATTGTTTAGTTTTACTTGCATTCGGCGATGTCGTAGTAGAAATCATTTTTGGAAGGAGACCTCCAGAAACAATGACAGATTGACAATGTCTTCTCTGAATGAAGGACATGCGTGAAGTCGCCGCTGCCTTTTCTGGCATGGAAGACATGATATTCGGTTGAATATGCATAATTGAAAAAATTTGTAGATATTAAGTTGACCAAGGCTTGCGCCTACCTTGGGAACCTAAAGATCACAACCGCGTGATACATTTCCGCAGGTTTGCTGGTGTTGGACGGGCAAGCCAGGGTCTTTCCGTATCGACTTGTACTTAAATCCTCCTTCGCCTGTTCAGGTCGCTGGCCCGAGAAGTCTTTCCTCAACCCTCGATGAAAACCCGCCGCCGCACATACCGTGCCGGCGGTCGCGATTAACTCCTTACCAGGGCGAGCCCTACTACGTCGAGATCACTCTCAGCCCCAGCAAGACTGAGGTTGAAAAGGCCACTGATGTCCCTGCCTCTGTCACCCTCGCCGGACTCAACTGACGACAGGTAGCCAGGGGACAGATTGAGGCCCCCGCGCTTAATTGTCTCATGTAGGTTGTAGGAGTGTTTATTTGCCATCACATATCGAATTCTCTTTTTGTTGCGACTATGACCACGGCTCATGAATCGAACTCGATGGACCGGTAATGTTTTGCGACCACTGGAGCCTTCGAACTCTTCGATTTACCATACTTTCTGGGCAGGACGGTCCCGCAGCAAATTCATGGGTGTGCAGGAGTCGCGTCGCACGCGATTTACTCACGTGTTTCGCAAGACCGATCACGCTCTGAAATGACGGAGCATGGGCTGTTTTGCCACCGGAAATGTCAATGATGACGGAAAATATTAAAAAAGACAAGATTTTGCAAAGCGCAGAGAAATTTGTTAATACGATATCATAAGAGATTTATTAAAAATATGCTGTACTTTACGAGTCACTGCGATATACGAAGAATGATGTGTAACAAGTCGA
Source organism: Psilocybe azurescens (assembly GCA_023853785.1). NCBI lineage: Eukaryota > Fungi > Basidiomycota > Agaricomycetes > Agaricales > Agrocybaceae > Psilocybe > Psilocybe azurescens. The sequence continues at coordinate 10,858 of JAJIRX010000653.1, read as the reverse complement.
TAGAGTCAGAAGGTCGTGTATCAGTGATGAATGTTTGGATCGATTTCGTCATGCTCCCCAGGAAAAGGCTTCGGGGCCCGCGGTTCCAGCAACTTTAGTTCAAGGTCTGTTTTCGATTCGAACCAAATTGGATGATAATAATTGGAAGGCCAGTTCTTCGGGCGCCGGACCTGGTACTGACAGGTTGACACTGCGTTGGTCGAAGGCGCATATCGGGTTGGGCTCCCGGTCGCCTTCCGCCATAGACATTCTGCTTTGGTAAACAGCCGTCTGCAGTGGTTACCGTGTTTAAGAGGCGTGGATTACGCCAAGACAACAACTTGACTCTTTTGACGCCTGGACCGTCGGACTCATCAGAGCTCATCCCGTCTTCACCAAGTGTGTCAATCGCCTCTGCGTGTCGGTTCTTGCCGGCTAATAGGCAACTGTTTAAACGCGTTTGGAAAAGCTGGGAAAGAAGGACGATTAGAAAACGAAGGCGCGAGTGGTTGTATAATTACCTTTGTCTGACGAGCACGACCCCGTTTCGACGCCTGTTCGCGCTTCAAATCGTTAGCTAAACGCGTCGCACTCTTCCGCAGTCTCGTCCGGCCTCTTCATGGAATGAGCCATATGGTCCTTTAGGGTAATGATACGAGCAATAAAGCACTCGGCAATTTCTTCCTCTCGTCCTTGTAAATCTGATTTCACGTCCTAATCAGTGCGGCGGCAAAGAGTTCGGCCATGTGTAGATTCCAAAGAGTCTTTGGCCTCTCGAAATAAAGTTGGAAAGGTTTCATTTCTGGAGGCTCGCGTTCACTATTTTCAAATCGCTCCACTTCTAAATGATCAGCGAGATGGGATTCGGCAATATCAAAGAAAATTTTTCTGTCTTGATGGTCTGGTGGAAGACTTAAACATTCGCGTAAAAGGCTCGAACCGAGTCCTACCAATCATGACCCAGATCAGAATATGTTTACGGATTAGAGAGCAAAAAGACCATACCGTCAGATCCGTCACGATCAAGGGGGCGAGGACGCCCTGAAGCTCTTTCTTTGAAAGGCGATGGGAGAGGCTTCATTTTCCTTTTCAATGGTGTTCGATCATTCGCGAAATCGGCTCGCAAGCCATTGACACTAGCTGCCACAGTTTCCATGCAATTGAGAAGCCTCTCTGTTATATCCAGCGAAGGTGGTGCAGGAGGATCGCGACTGGGTACAGCATTTGATGGGTTGGATGGTAATTGATCCCCACTGCGATGTGAAGAAACTGAGGAGCCGGAACTTGGATTGGGAATCGGAGCAGTAGATGGCTGAGGAGCGACTGAGGAAGTTGTTGCCTCTTTTGTAGAGGCAGATTGAGCGGCATGTCGAGCCTTGTAAGCTGCAGGTTGATTTGAGCGAAACAAACCTGGTGGGTTGACTTCCGAGGTTGACGGCATGGAAGAATTTAAAGTATGGGAATCCTGAGGTCGAGCACTCCTTGTGGCCATATATCTGATTGTGGAGGTTGATGGAGTTGAAGAATAGCGTTGTGGGAAGGTACCGGAACTCGATACCGCTCATTTCCTGAGACCGGAGTTGGAGATCGCAAGGCCGTCCGAATGGAGGCCTGATCCTCCGGGAAATGTCTTCAAGATACATGTCTTCATCATCATCGGATAGCAGTGGCGCAGTGTTCGGTTTTGAGGCAGAATTGTTTGGTGGAAAACGGGTCGATCCTATGCCCTCTAATTTCTGGACCTGGTGTTGAACGTTGTGTCGAAGTGAAGTCTTCGTTATCCTCATCCTCATCCATAGAGGGTCGTGTTGGTGGTGGTTGGTTTGAGGGTGGCAAACTCGGATTCCGACGTTGCCGTATCTAGAGTCCATTGAGCATCGATCACATCTCTAAAGTATCAACAACTCACGCTAGAATGCAACGAGTTGCCGTTGCGTTTATTCAGCCCCATCTGACAAACAGCAAGATTAGTCTTTGGAAGTTCATGTTATACTTTTCAAACATACAAGTCGTAGTCTGGCGGCCTCGCGTTGTTTTCCCAAAGTTGAAATTGCGTTAGTATCGCTCGGTTTGGCCGCTTCCTGTCTCATAACGTTCGCAATGCGTTCTTCCAAAATCTTTAAGTACATCATCAGCCAAATCTGAAGCACCGATCAAACAGCGCATAGACCTACCTTATTTTTTCTTGTTCTTGCTCGAGAGCGGTCCGCAATGAAGTCGCGATCTGTACTTGTTGAGATTCACTCGACTCCAAGTCATTCTGACGACCTCGACCGCTGTCTAATCGAGCTTTCAGTTGTGCGAGCTGGGCATGCACATTAGCCTGATGAAGGATCATGAGCTGCATTCGCTGTATTTAAAATGGCATTGACAACGTACCAAAGATGTATCATAGCTGGTTTTCAATTCGCTGAATTGCGACTCGTATTCCTTTTTGGCAGCGCTCTACAGAACAAGTGTATTAGAGGTAAGAAGGAGTATATATCGATGAAGAGACAAACCAAAGCTTGCTCTTGCTGAGCTTGTAGTCTTTTTCCCTCATTGACATATCGTTATTGAGATCGTTCAATCTGCTAATCTTCTGTCTCAACTTCTCTTGCTCAGCACTGTCGTTTGCTGCCCGGTTCCGCAAGCCGTTCATTTCGTTTTGTAGGCTGATGATCCGTTGCTCGCCTTCGGCTACTAATGCGCGCTTTTCATTACCAAAAGACTGACGAAGTGCTTGAATCTCGTTGCCAGCTGCAGTAATCTGGTCGTTGAGTTGCGCAAGCTGGTTCGGTGCGCTCGGTGATGTGTTCCGATGGGATTTAAGAGTTTGGTTGAGACCTTCAATCGTGGTATTCGCCGTCTGGATCTCTGAATGCAGACTATTGATCGTGCTGGCGCTTCGTTTTTCGAGTTCATCTAGCCGTATTTGCAATGTCGAGATGGTAGCAGATTGCTCCTGTCCACGCTGCTGAACGGTCGATTCGAAGGATGACTTGAACTGTTCGTGTTCGTTCGAAGTTGTGAAAGCACACGTTCCAAGTCTTTAGACTTCTTTTCTTGGTCCCGAAGTTTGGTGATGGCCTTACTGAAGTCGGCTTGTTGATTGTTAATGGTAACATTTAAGCCTTTTGACGCTTTTTTGTGCTCAGCGATTTCAACTTCGAGTTTTGGCGTCGTGCTTCCGAATCATTCTTTGCCTTTTCCAGTTGTTTCTGGAGATTGTCTATGAGCTTCTGTTGAGAATCGGACAACTGGAAAATCGGCAATAAGTACATATACTGTATCAGAGAGGAAAGAATAGACGGACTTTTTGTCGTTCCTTATTGAACGAATCCGTCATCCTTTGCTGTTGCTCCTTAAGTTGGTCCTTAACCTGGAAATGTACAAAATAAATGTCAGAATGTATGGACTTTAACTTGACGTACGTGATCTTTAACCAATTGATCTCTCATTAATTGTGCTTTATCTGGTTCTACAACTTTGACTTTCGTTACATGGTCGTCGGTAGCAGGTCGTTTCCTGGGGTTGTCCGCCCTTGAAATACCACAGGCGGTTGATTCTGACGGCCGAAGAATGTACGAGGAACTCCGGATATGGCAGGACCAGTAGCCATATTGTCCAAATTTACAGAATGATTACGATCAGGCACACCATTTTCAACTCCATCAGACTGAGGATGGCCTGTTTGAACTGGAACTGATTGAACAGTAAAACGCGGAAAGCCGGTATTGACAGTTGATCGAGGGGTCCAGCATCAGCGCGACCGCCTCCAGAAGTTGTCGGATAATCTGTAGATGTATCCATCGTCGTGGATGGGACGTGTGTACCGTCACGATTTCCAACTTCACTGGATTGAAGGCGACTAGTATCAAACCGGAACGGGATGGAAGATTGTGCGTTGGTGCTGGAGTTCCCAAAACGAGTAGACCGTGGAAGGTCAGCATTAGCAGCGGTAGACGACTGTCCGTCCTCGTTGGGAGCCAATTGACGGGCCCGGTATCAGCTAGTACGGTGGGGCGCGTTGGTGGGCGGATAATCTGCAGATGTATCCATTGTTGTTGGTACGACCGGAGGTGCAAATAATGAAGCGAGTCTCTGGGTAAAGTTCGCTGCCATAATACGGGCAATGGTTGGGAATGAATGAGCGATAGAGGATTTTCAGTAATTTATGGACATTTGGTTTAGATAGGGTCTTTGTGCGACAAAAAGCTTTGTGAATACCGGAGGCACGAAACAAAGAAAGGAGACTCACTTAAAGAGATATTACGGATCCCAGAAACAGCACACTAAACACCCGCATCTTTCTGAGTAACTTTGCGCATCTACCTCCCATCCTCTCCGTCGTCAAGAATGGTATCGGCATTGCAGACTTTCAAACCTACTACGAAAGTGAGACCAGGCAGTCTATAACAATCCGCCGTTACTTACCTTCGCTAAGGATGTCCAATTACTCATACACGCCCGATATTACGGGAGTACATCCAATCGAGCAGTCACTAAACGGGTCCACACATTAGCCAATAGAAGCGGTCGAAGTCCAAGGTTGGAGCTGTTGATGGGTGGAAAACTACTCCAACCCTACATACACGACGGGGTGGTGGTGATTGTAAACAGAAAAGGCGAAATAAGCCGATTCCATTTGTTCGTCAAGAATCACAAGCGTCTACCCTCCAACAAATCGCTGAGGGATTGGGCAAACGGGCAGTGGAAAGGAGACGTAGTAGCCTTCCGGAAAGGCCATCGACACGAGTTGATCAACCTAGCTCCAGGAGATGTAAAGTTAGTTGATTACGCTGTAAAAGGTGAGTTATTGTTTTCAATGGCATAGATGAATACTGATCAGTACCTAGATTTCTGGAAACCGTGGTGCAAAGTCGACGGTTCCGCATTCCAAGAAACCTGGTTTTCTTCAAGCCTTGATCATCCTTGATTCTTTACTTTCGTTCCACCCCTTAATTTGTTGTAAACTACTGGACACGTATAACGATTTACTGTAGCACACTTATCATAATCAATTCTACTCAATATCTGGCTTACTGCAGCACCTCGCTTGTCAATGTGGTGGCAAGGAGAGAAAGAGAAAGCGTGTGAAAGCGTCAATAGCGCCGTGATAGCATGCTGAAATTTTCATGCCGCGTTGCCGGATAAAATCATCGCGCGACTGTTCGGCTTGAGCGGCTTGGAATTTTTGGGGTACATACGGACCTGTTCAACTTATTCTCACGCTTTCCTTCTTCACACTGACCATACTGTCCTCCTAGGTTCGACGCTATAAACGTCAACAGGTAAGTTTAGAAAGCAGTAGATACTTTATATGTCGATGAAAAATTGAATAATGTGATGAATCGAGTGGTAAACGCTACAGAGAGCGGAATGAGAGTTTTTAAAAGTGTAGTTTTGTACCGTTGTATCCTACGCTGACCCTGACCCAGTGCAATTATAACACGAAAGTCAGTGTAGATACAGTAAAGTCTGAACGTGAACACATATATTTCTTAGAATACGAGATGAAGAATGTATGTTATGTCTTCTTATATCGAACTTTCCGTACTTACATCTTGGCCGAAGATAGATTCAAGAGTGCGTCAGTTTCTGGACATGGAAGCTCAGGTGGACGAAGAAGGGATTTCCGACCAGGAGGATGAAGCAACAGAACGCGACAGGGAAGGTAATCCTTTCTTGTTCTTGAACCTCATAACTCTCGCACCAGTATTGACAGCCACACCTAGATGCGTTCATTGACGACGGGGTAGCCTTGGACAACGAACATTCCGATTTACCGGCCAATTTCTCAGTCCATCACCACAGCGAGGACGCCTTGGAACGTCTTATATCACGCATTGATGCAAGAAGGAACGCCTCTGGTCATAGAAGATACACTGCTGATGATGTACCGGAGACAACCCTTGACAGAGCTTTAGTCTATATTCCTAGGGAGGGGGATTATCCTCTGTGGCGCGTTGAATGTCGAGTGCGCACATTGTTATTCACGCTTGGGACTCTCTGAATTTACTGACCGACACCTTACAGTTCGGGGTTGAAGATCTAGCTGTAGTCTCTCTGCTAAGCACTGTTACGGAGCATCATCAAGTCCGTTCAGCCTTCACTCAAGGTTCCGTACGCGGCTGCATCTATATCGAATGCATGATGAACGAACGCCTCATCAAGCTTCTTCTTCTTACACCCGGTATACTGCGCAACAGGTTGGGCATCAAAAGTCGATTGGTTGATTCTTCGGAGTATGCGGGACTGTTTCGGATGAGGGATGCACACGAAATCGCTGAGGTCGGAAGTTGGGTACTCGTCAAGAAAGGCCTTTACAAGGGAGATGTTGGGATTGTGTCGCAAAAAGCTCCTTGGGTGCTCGATATTCTTCTTATTCCTCGACTGGATACAACATCACGGAACCCACTCAAGCGAAAAGCGTCTACCGTTAGGCCGATAGCAAAGCTCTTCGACGCTGACTATTTCGGACAGCTTCTCCCATACAACATCGTGGGCCACGAGCACGGACGATACTCCTTTGGACGGTTGGAATTCGAGCAAGGCCTTCTAGCCAAAGACTTCGACTACCATTCATTCACAGTTGACGTGAAGGATATGCCTTATGACTTTTACACCATGTTTCGGATGAGCAAACACCCATCTATCACCCTTTCGAACATGCCGCGCCCTCGAGAATGGAGTATGAAGGAGAATGATAGGGTGTTTATTCGTGTCCAAGGGCCAGAAACTACTTTTACGTTTACCCCTGCCATCTTGAAGGCACTGGATACTCTCTATGCGGAAGTCGAGCAGATATGGGCGCACGATGGACCCGCTGGACATAACCAAGAATACCGCCTAACATTGCGTGTATCATGGGAAGACTTGAGAAAAGAGATCAATGTCGGGCAATATGTTTGCGTACGCGGCGGACTGCATTCCGGAAAGACGGGTTGGGTGGTTCAAATTGAAGACGATCAAGTATCTATTGTGAGCAAGAAGATAGAGGGCGAAATACCTCAATATCTTAAGGACGGTGACGATGCTATCGAAGTGCGTATATTGTACCACCCCAAATCTTCGTCACAACGCAAGTTTGCTAACAAACTCTCTGTGATAGTCTTTCGAGGCTCTCGCTAATTTCCTGGAGATCACAGAAGAACCTGCTGTGTTCCACTACAGACGCGAGCCCGAATCTGGACCCCTTCCACCCAGAACATATCGACATCCATGGTGCGGAGTGAAAGTGAAGATATCAAAACAATACCATCCCCGTAAGAAGGCGAAATTGGAGAGATTTTTGATGTTATTGAGAAGCGAGGAAAAGGTGATAATGCTAATTGTACAATTGACGCGATACGATCCAAGCGCTCCATTTCACAAAATAACCGTTCACTACGACGACGTTGTTGAATATTCGTAAGTCCTCTCCCGCATTCCTCTCCAATTCCAGAAAGGTGATGGTAACGGCACAATAGGACCTGCTACGAACTTGTTCAATTCCTTGATCCCGGTGACAAACATATTCGACCCACACCAAAAAACAGTTGTCCGATTCTCAAGCCAACCATGCTTATACAGCATTAGTTCATGCTCCCCAAATACCTGCGGAAAAGCCCTCTGGAAGTGTTACTCCTCTTCCAACACCCATGCATTCGTCGTCTTCACCATTGAGCCCAGCTTGGGACCCTTCTTCGAGAACTCCGTCTGATTTGCGGACGCCAGAATCATGGATGTCGGATTCAAGGACACCCACATTACTGCGACCCCCGTCTCCTACACATGTGCTATTAAACCCAAAGTTAGTGGGATTCAAATTCAACGCCATAGTTGACGGTGGAGGATTCGCCAAGCAACAAATTGCGGTGTCGGTGGACCTTCAAGATAGCCGGGTTGTTCTCCGCCATAAAAAGTATCACACGTGGCTTTTGTTGCAGCCCAGTTGGGTCACCCCAAAATATCCAAATCCTACTCATGACAATGGCCTTCTTGCCGTCATAAAAGGAGAGCACTGCGGCAAATACGTCCGCCGCATCCATCACCGGCGAGACACGGATTTGACGACGACCATCACCATCATTTTGTCAGTGGTTAATAGGACCGAGGGTTCGCCTGACTCTTTATCAGGGAGCAGTTGGAACTTGATCCACATTCCCTTTGTACTGTGCCCGAATCAAAGAAAGAGAAAGAGTTGAACTGGAGGGTTATGACCTCGATCCGAGCTATGTACCACCGCCGTCCTAACCAGTAGCACAAATCATTTAATTCATTCAAGACCTGTACCCGGCAGAAAAGAGCAAGAACATATGATAGATAACTTTTGTGTTACGGATGTTATTAATCGTCATCCGTACCATCGTCTCGAAAGCTGTGAATTGACAATGAAAGAAAGGTAAAATACTCACAAAGGCGCTGACAAAGAGACCGAAGCGATGTAGGATGCAAGTTGTCAGTCCACATAAAAGCGATTTTCCATAATAACTGACGACGCTACCTATCAGTGCTATTTTGACCCCACCATCATTGTCATGTCGAGTCGCAACCCACTCAAACCCACCAAGCTCAGAATCCATGATGCCCTACGAAACAGAAAAGCGCGCAATATGAATGCCGGTCGTTACTCCGTGGCCCCTTGAACACCACATCCTATGTTGAATCGATGCGCCTTGAAGCCTCTGCCACTGTAAGTCCAATTTCTTACGTGTCATAGACCGAACACTCACTATCATCCTTATTTAGCTCGACAACGTAAGCATGGAAAATGTCGTCGAACTTGAGGTGATCGAGGTGAGCTATCGCGAACATCATGTCAGTATCCTTGTTAATTCAGTCAGGGACAGACAGGCCTTTCCATGCTGGAGCCTATAGACGACAACAGTCGCAAGCTGGACAAAAGTTTAGAATGCAATCGAGAACTCAAAGCAAAGCTGGAAGAGTATGAAGGACGAATCGGTGAACTCAATGACGTGCTTAGTACAGTGAGTTGTGGGGATCCCTGGATACTGACCCTGTTGCTAATTAATCTATCAGGAAAATTCATGCCGTAATGAGCTGGAAGAAATGTTAGCGGGCTACAGGAACCAAGTGGAAGCACTCAAGTCCTCCTTGAATGATGAGCGGATGAAATTGGAGCAATTTGATGCAGCAAAAAGCAACTTGAAATTGTTCGTCATTCTAGTTATAAATTATTTTACGGCTGAGCAAGCATGGCAGGATGTCGGGCGTATTTCTTTCGAATTGAGTCAAGCAAAAGATGTCGCACAAGAAGCTACCAGCAAAAACTGCCTCAACTACAAGCGGTAATTTATTTCTCTTATATTCAAGGCACTTGGTGACTAAGTAACTACTGCAGGAGAATACAGCGATTTCCCGTGAACTCGATCAATCAAAACTTGTAGCTCAAAGTCTCATTAGCGAGACAAATGAACTACACGTCGTAGGACCTTTCCCATCTTCGAGCTATACCCGCTCATGTGCGTTTAAACTAGGCTTTCAACTCCGAGAGGCAACAAATGAGTTCGGTGAGTTGGGGTAAAATAAGCTCTCAACTGTCTGACTCTTCTCCAGTTGTCTTCCCGACTGGAACATGAGGCGAAATCTCTGGAACAGTTCGTGAAAACTGTCGTTGAGAGTATAACCTGCCCTATATGTACAGACTTCATGGTTACTACACCTGTGATGTATGTGTTTTACCGTGAAAATTCATGATTCCAGCGAATGATGTGTCTCACAGGCTAGGATGTGGACATACGTTCTGTAAAGCCTGTATCGAATCGTGGATCCTTTCCAAGAAACCAGAACCAGGGGCACTCCGATTGGCCAGGGCACCCCATTGTGTCCTTGTTGTCGTGTTGAAATTGATACAAAACAACAATTTCTGCCTGTTTTGCGACAAATTATTGATGCGGTGCCAGTCGAATACATAATTTAACACCGAGTAGTGTACTATGGAGATTCATCGCCTTTTTCTTGTTCCATACGACATAAGCAAAAACCTCCGTGCTACAGTGTGCATTTATGTCGCTTATTGAGAGCGTGAGGAAAAACTAATCTTTATCGACGTCTTATCTAGTAGTCCATCTGGACCTCTGATACCAGACCACTATCATACCTTCATGCCGCCCGCGATTAACGAGCAATCGCGGCTCTGCCGCTGCAAATTTCGACGCTGTTGTGACTTTACCGATCCGATCACTGGAGAGCAGGGCAAACTGCTTAACGCCAGGGACTATAAAGCACACCAATTCCAGCAACAGAGAGGACTTGCGAGTTGGATATCACGCCTGGGATGCTCAAACAGAGGCCCTCGCTGTTCATCAACAGCATATAGAGGAACAAATGGAGAGTTTGACGATCGAACAAATCAATCTGATACCATCCTCAGTCATCAAGCCCAACTCCGATTATATTATCGACAAGAAAAACGGATGGCGGCTCACATCGGCCTTATCCTGGATGAAATCACGGCTCAGCAGCAAACGATCAGGCGTCTCGATCTAAATCCCGGACCACTCAAGGACTCTTCTTTACTGGATGGTTTGGAGATGTGTACCTCTGTTCAAGGATTTGTCGAGAGATCTGTAGTTTCGCTCGCCCCGGCAAAACATGGGCCAACCCGAAAGCACCCTTCCATTAAAACACTCACCGAGAATGCGCAAACGGCACTCGATCTTCTTGGAATCGAAGTTAAGAACATTAATGATTTGTATACAAAGGAGCTCAAGAAACGAGAGAGTTACATCGAGTGCACCTCGGGTTTACGATTCAGGTAAAAACATATCTGATCTAATACCTTTCATTGCCTAATATGTTGACTACAAGGACGACACTTCAAACCTATCATGCAATCGGCCAATTCTATCATTCAACTCGCCGCTCATGGTCGTAGCCATCCAAGTTATTCTTG
>JAJIRX010000652.1:0-21451 GCA_023853785.1 Psilocybe azurescens | reverse complement strand
TCACTATAGATAAACGATGTTGGATTAAGAGCACCCTCATCCCACTTTTCGCATCAAACTCATCAACCTCGACTTCAAGGCCAATTTCCCTGTTTAACTTCTAAGATATGAATCTGGCGAGTACACGCCTTGAGGAGATGACATTTGCGCTAACCTTTGACTTAGAATGCTTCATTTGTCCTCATGAAGGAGCTCAAGAACCCGGGGTCGAACATGTCGACCATTTACTCTTTTCCAATAATGCAAAATTCTTGCTCGCTGCCGGTATGTTCAGCCATGTTTCGACTTGGTATAATCTAGCTAAAATGAGAATTTAGGTGACAGCGACAAGGTATTTGTTTGGAACACAGAAACATTCCGAACAGAACAGGTCTTGGAAAATAAAGGCTGGGGCCAAGTTACCTGCCTTGCCTGGGCATACGCTGAGCCTGCGAGGAAGCCATAACGGTGCTGTGCGTAGGATCTGTTGTAGGCAGTCTAAGTATCTTTATCATGGACTCTCGGTCTGTCAAGGTCGGTCAAGTAGTCAACGCAATGTTTTTCTGTTCTTACCATTTTCAAAGCCATTTGCAGAACGGGGACCATGACACAACTTTTCACCCCAAACGATACAGTGGAGAACGTGGCGTTTGACAAGATCAATGGCAGACTGGTGGCTTCCAGCCATTCAGGTGCTGTGAAGATGTACCACATCGAAGCTGCCGGTGAGATATATCCTTTGTATCACTTGTTCCCAAGACTTATCCAAGAGCCCTCAGCAGGTTTGGTGAGACTCATCTGGGAAGCTCCTAGCAATCGACCAGGTATTCCCACATCTGTAATCTTCTACGATGCAGGGAGCCAGAATCTCTTGTCTTTTGGATTAGAAGACGGCGTCGCGTATGTTATGTACCCTCAATCATTTAACAATGCTAATGAATGCCTTAGTCGTTGTCGAGATGCCGCCAATGGCGACGTATTATGGAGCAAAGAACTAGCTAGCGGGATGTATGTATTTCGCATCGCACTCTCATTACATATGGCTGATAAATTACATAGCGGATCCGTTGCCTTGTCGAGTGATCAAACAGCCGTGATCGTCAACAACCTGAACAACGGCAATTTTGATGTCTACCATCCTCCCGATATGTCACCCGTTCAGTCTCTTGCCGTAGGAGACTCCGCGACCACGCTCCGCTACTTCATCAAACAATGCGAATTCATTGAAGGATCGAAACTATCAATTTGTGGAAGTCACACCAATAAAGTCTACATCTTTGATGTAGCCAACAATTATGTTCTTCAAACGCTTACTTCTAGCGATAAAGGTTGGTTTATTCCGTCGCCCTGAACATTTTCGAACTTATGTCTTGGACGTCAGAAACACATATGACCCAAGCTGTTACAGTCACTCGGGCGGAAAGTCGAAAAGTGCTCATTGCAGCATCCTCCAATGGGTCTATCTACCTATGGGAGAAACGGGCCGTGGCTTTGACGACCGGCAATAACGATGAGAGTCGTTCTGGAACCACACTCTCCAGCTACGTGAGGACCCATAGCCCTCTGTTTTCTTTGTTGCCCTCGTGACATACCCCACCTGGTCACCATATGCTTTCGCCGTGAGATCTTCTTTAATTTTCTTATAGGTCCATTTCTGACGTCTTCACTTTGTTTCTTAGTTTTTTGCGTTTATAATTGCGAAGATGAAAGAAAGTGGATTTATCAAGGAGGAGGGGCATGAACATTCTTAGTCAAATATCTCTACCTTGGTTTACATAATTGTTTAGTTTTACTTGCATTCGGCGATGTCGTAGTAGAAATCATTTTGGAAGGAGACCTCCAGAAACAATGACAGATTGACAATGTCTTCTCTGAATGAAGGACATGCGTGAAGTCGCCGCTGCCTTTTCTGGCATGGAAGACATGATATTCGGTTGAATATGCATAATTGAAAAAATTTGTAGATATTAAGTTGACCAAGGCTTGCGCCTACCTTGGGAACCTAAAGATCACAACCGCGTGATACATTTCCGCAGGTTTGCTGGTGTTGGACGGGCAAGCCAGGGTCTTTCCGTATCGACTTGTACTTAAATCCTCCTTCGCCTGTTCAGGTCGCTGGCCCGAGAAGTCTTTCCTCAACCCCTCGATGAAAACCCGCCGCCGCACATACCGTGCCGCGGTCGCATTAACCCTTACCAGGGCGAGCCCTACTACGTCGAGATCACTCTCAGCCCCAGCAAGACTGAGGTTGAAAAGGCCACTGATGTCCCTGCCTCTGTCACCCTCGCCGGACTCAACTGACGACAGGTAGCCAGGGGACAGATTGAGGCCCCCGCGCTTAATTGTCTCATGTAGGTTGTAGGAGTGTTTATTTGCCATCACATATCGAATTCTCTTTTTGTTGCGACTATGACCACGGCTCATGAATCGAACTCGATGGACCGGTAATGTTTTTGCGACTCACTGGAGCCTTCGAACTCTTCGATTTACCATACTTTCTGGGCAGGACGGTCCCGCAGCAAATTCATGGGTGTGCAGGAGTCGCGTCGCACGCGATTTACTCACGTGTTTCGCAAGACCGATCACGCTCTGAAATGACGGAGCATGGGCTGTTTTGCCACCGGAAATGTCAATGATGACGGAAAATATTAAAAAAGACAAGATTTTGCAAAGCGCAGAGAAATTTGTTAATACGATATCATAAGAGATTTATTAAAAATATGCTGTACTTTACGAGTCACTGCGATATACGAAGAATGATGTGTAACAAGTCGATAGAGTCAGAAGGTCGTGTATCAGTGATGAATGTTTGGATCGATTTCGTCATGCTCCCCAGGAAAAGGCTTCGGGGCCCGCGGTTCCAGCAACTTTAGTTCAAGGTCTGTTTTCGATTCGAACCAAATTGGATGATAATAATTGGAAGGCCAGTTCTTCGGCGCGGACCTGGTACTGACAGGTTGACACTGCGTTGGTCGAAGGCGCATATCGGGTTGGGCTCCCGGTCGCCTTCCGCCATAGACATTCTGCTTTGGTAAACAGCCGTCTGCAGTGGTTACCGTGTTTAAGAGGCGTGGATTACGCCAAGACAACAACTTGACTCTTTTGACGCCTGGACCGTCGGACTCATCAGAGCTCATCCCGTCTTCACCAAGTGTGTCAATCGCCTCTGCGTGGTCGGTTCTTGCCGGCTAATAGGCAACTGTTTAAACGCGTTTGGAAAAGCTGGGAAAGAAGGACGATTAGAAAACGAAGGCGCGAGTGGTTGTATAATTACCTTTGTCTGACGAGCACGACCCCGTTTGACGCCCTGTTCGGCGCTTCAAATCGTTAGCTAAACGCGCGTCGCACTCTTCCGCAGTCTCGTCCGGCCTCTTCATGGAATGAGCCATATGGTCCTTTAGGGTAATGATACGAGCAATAAAGCACTCGGCAATTTCTTCCTCTCGTCCTTGTAAATCTGATTTACGTCTAATCAGTGCGGCGGCAAAGAGTTCGGCCATGTGTAGATTCCAAAGAGTCTTTGGCCTCTCGAAATAAAGTTGGAAAGGTTTCATTTCTGGAGGCTCGCGTTCACTATTTTCAAATCGCTCCACTTCTAAATGATCAGCGAGATGGGATTCGGCAATATCAAAGAAAATTTTTCTGTCTTGATGGTCTGGTGGAAGACTTAAACATTCGCGTAAAAGGCTCGAACCGAGTCCTACCAATCATGACCCAGATCAGAATATGTTTACGGATTAGAGAGCAAAAAGACCATACCGTCAGATCCGTACGATCAAGGGGGCGAGGACGCCCTGAAGCTCTTTCTTTGAAAGGCGATGGGAGAGGCTTCATTTTCCTTTTCAATGGTGTTCGATCATTCGCGAAATCGGCTCGCAAGCCATTGACACTAGCTGCCACAGTTTCCATGCAATTGAGAAGCCTCTCTGTTATATCCAGCGAAGGTGGTGCAGGAGGATCGCGACTGGGTAAAGCATTTGATGGGTTGGATGGTAATTGATCCCCACTGCGATGTGAAGAAACTGAGGAGCCGGAACTTGGATTGGGAATCGGAGCAGTAGATGGCTGAGGAGCGACTGAGGAAGTTGTTGCCTCTTTTGTAGAGGCAGATTGAGCGGCATGTCGAGCCTTGTAAGCTGCAGGTTGATTTGAGCGAAACAAACCTGGTGGGTTGACTTCCGAGGTTGACGGCATGGAAGAATTTAAAGTATGGGAATCCTGAGGTCGAGCACTCCTTGTGGCCATATATCTGATTGTGGAGGTTGATGGGGTTGAAGAATAGCGTTGTGGGAAGGTACCCGAACTCGATACCGCTCATTTCCTGAGACCGGAGTTGGAGATCGCAAGGCCGTCCGAATGGAGGCCTGATCCTCCGGGAAATGTCTTCAAGATACATGTCTTCATCATCATCGGATAGCAGTGGCGCAGTGTTCGGTTTTGAGGCAGAATTGTTTGGTGGAAAAACGGGGTCGATCCTATGCCCTCTAATTTCTGGACCTGGTGTTGAACGTTGTGTCGAAGTGAAGTCTTCGTTATCCTCATCCTCATCCATAGAGGGTCGTGTTGGTGGTGGTTGGTTTGAGGGTGGCAAACTCGGATTCCGACGTTGCCGTATCTAGAGTCCATTGAGCATCGATCACATCTCTAAAGTATCAACAACTCACGCTAGAATGCAACGAGTTGCCGTTGCGTTTATTCAGCCCCATCTGACAAACAGCAAGATTAGTCTTTGGAAGTTCATGTTATACTTTTCAAACATACAAGTCGTAGTCTGGCGGCCTCGCGTTGTTTTCCCAAAGTTGAAATTGCGTTAGTATCGCTCGGTTTGGCCGCTTCCTGTCTCATAACGTTCGCAATGCGTTCTTCCAAAATCTTTAAGTACATCATCAGCCAAATCTGAAGCACCGATCAAACAGCGCATAGACCTACCTTATTTTTTCTTGTTCTTGCTCGAGAGCGGTCCGCAATGAAGTCGCGATCTGTACTTGTTGAGATTCACTCGACTCCAAGTCATTCTGACGACCTCGACCGCTGTCTAATCGAGCTTTCAGTTGTGCGAGCTGGGCATGCACATTAGCCTGATGAAGGATCATGAGCTGCATTCGCTGTATTTAAAATGGCATTGACAACGTACCAAAGATGTATCATAGCTGGTTTTCAATTCGCTGAATTGCGACTCGTATTCCTTTTTGGCAGCGCTCTACAGAACAAGTGTATTAGAGGTAAGAAGGAGTATATATCGATGAAGAGACAAACCAAAGCTTGCTCTTGCTGAGCTTGTAGTCTTTTTCCCTCATTGACATATCGTTATTGAGATCGTTCAATCTGCTAATCTTCTGTCTCAACTTCTCTTGCTCAGCACTGTCGTTTGCTGCCCGGTTCGCAAGCCGTTCATTTCGTTTTGTAGGCTGATGATCCGTTGCTCGCCTTCGGCTACTAATGCGCGCTTTTCATTACCAAAAGACTGACGAAGTGCTTGAATCTCGTTGCCAGCTGCAGTAATCTGGTCGTTGAGTTGCGCAAGCTGGTTCGGTGCGCTCGGTGATGTGTTCCGATGGGATTTAAGAGTTTGGTTGAGACCTTCAATCGTGGTATTCGCCGTCTGGATCTCTGAATGCAGACTATTGATCGTGCTGGCGCTTCGTTTTTCGGGGAGTTCATCTAGCCGTATTTGCAATGTCGAGATGGTAGCAGATTGCTCCTGTCCACGCTGCTGAACGGTCGATTCGAAGGATGACTTGAACTGTTCGTGTTCGTTCCGAAGTTGTGAAAGCACACGTTCCAAGTCTTTAGACTTCTTTTCTTGGTCCCGAAGTTTGGTGATGGCCTTACTGAAGTCGGCTTGTTGATTGTTAATGGTAACATTTAAGCCTTTGGACGCTTTTTGTGCTCAGCGATTTCAACTTCGAGTTTTTGGCGTCGTGCTTCCGAATCATTCTTTGCCTTTTCCAGTTGTTTCTGGAGATTGTCTATGAGCTTCTGTTGAGAATCGGACAACTGGAAAATCGGCAATAAGTACATATACTGTATCAGAGAGGAAAGAATAGACGGACTTTTTGTCGTTCCTTATTGAACGAATCCGTCATCCTTTGCTGTTGCTCCTTAAGTTGGTCCTTAACCTGGAAATGTACAAAATAAATGTCAGAATGTATGGACTTTAACTTGACGTACGTGATCTTTAACCAATTGATCTCTCATTAATTGTGCTTTATCTGGTTCTACAACTTTGACTTTCGTTACATGGTCGTCGGTAGCAGGTCGTTTCCTGGGGTTGTCCGCCCCTTGAAATACCACAGGCGGTTGATTCTGACGGCCGAAGAATGTACGAGGAACTCCGGATATGGCAGGACCAGTAGCCATATTGTCCAAATTTACAGAATGATTACGATCAGGCACACCATTTTCAACTCCATCAGACTGAGGATGGCCTGTTTGAACTGGAACTGATTGAACAGTAAAACGCGGAAAGCCGGTATTGACAGTTGATCGAGGGGGTCCAGCATCAGCGCGACCGCCTCCAGAAGTTGTCGGATAATCTGTAGATGTATCCATCGTCGTGGATGGGACGTGTGTACCGTCACGATTTCCAACTTCACTGGATTGAAGGCGACTAGTATCAAACCGGAACGGGATGGAAGATTGTGCGTTGGTGCTGGAGTTCCCAAAACGAGTAGACCGTGGAAGGTCAGCATTAGCAGCGGTAGACGACTGTCCGTCCTCGTTGGGAGCCAATTGACGGGGCCCGGTATCAGCTAGTACGGTGGGCGCATTGGTGGGCGGATAATCTGCAGATGTATCCATTGTTGTTGGTACGACCGGAGGTGCAAATAATGAAGCGAGTCTCTGGGTAAAGTTCGCTGCCATAATACGGGCAATGGTTGGGAATGAATGAGCGATAGAGGATTTTCAGTAATTTATGGACATTTGGTTTAGATAGGGTCTTTGTGCGCGACAAAAAGCTTTGTGAATACCGGAGGCACGAAACAAAGAAAGGAGACTCACTTAAAGAGATATTACGGATCCCAGAAACAGCACACTAAACACCCGCATCTTTCTGAGTAACTTTGCGCATCTACCTCCCATCCTCTCCGTCGTCAAGAATGGTATCGGCATTGCAGACTTTCAAACCTACTACGAAAGTGAGACCAGGCAGTCTATAACAATCCGCCGTTACTTACCTTCGCTAAGGATGTCCAATTACTCATACACGCCCGATATTACGGGAGTACATCCAATCGAGCAGTCACTAAACGGGTCCACACATTAGCCAATAGAAGCGGTCGAAGTCCAAGGTTGGAGCTGTTGATGGGTGGAAAACTACTCCAACCCTACATACACGACGGGGTGGTGGTGATTGTAAACAGAAAAGGCGAAATAAGCCGATTCCATTTGTTCGTCAAGAATCACAAGCGTCTACCCTCCAACAAATCGCTGAGGGATTGGGCAAACGGGCAGTGGAAAGGAGACGTAGTAGCCTTCCGGAAAGGCCATCGACACGAGTTGATCAACCTAGCTCCAGGAGATGTAAAGTTAGTTGATTACGCTGTAAAAGGTGAGTTATTGTTTTCAATGGCATAGATGAATACTGATCAGTACCTAGATTTCTGGAAACCGTGGTGCAAAGTCGACGGTTCCGCATTCCAAGAAACCTGGTTTTCTTCAAGCCTTGATCATCCTTGATTCTTTACTTTCGTTCCACCCCTTAATTTGTTGTAAACTACTGGACACGTATAACGATTTACTGTAGCACACTTATCATAATCAATTCTACTCAATATCTGGCTTACTGCAGCACCTCGCTTGTCAATGTGGTGGCAAGGGAGAGAAAGAGAAAGCGTGTGAAAGCGTCAATAGCGCCCCGTGATAGCATGCTGAAATTTTCATGCCGCGTTGCCGGATAAAATCATCGCGCGACTGTTCGGCTTGAGCGGCTTGGAATTTTTTGGGGTACATACGGACCTGTTCAACTTATTCTCACGCTTTCCTTCTTCACACTGACCATACTGTCCTCCTAGGTTCGACGCTATAAACGCGTCAACAGGTAAGTTTAGAAAGCAGTAGATACTTTATATGTCGATGAAAAATTGAATAATGTGATGAATCGAGTGGTAAACGCTACAGAGAGCGGAATGAGAGTTTTTAAAAGTGTAGTTTTGTACCGTTGTATCCTACGCTGACCCTGACCCAGTGCAATTATAACACGAAAGTCAGTGTAGATACAGTAAAGTCTGAACGTGAACACATATATTTCTTAGAATACGAGATGAAGAATGTATGTTATGTCTTCTTATATCGAACTTTCCGTACTTACATCTTGGCCGAAGATAGATTCAAGAGTGCGTCAGTTTCTGGACATGGAAGCTCAGGTGGACGAAGAAGGGATTTCCGACGAGGAGGATGAAGCAACAGAACGCGACAGGGAAGGTAATCTTTCTTGTTCTTGAACCTCATAACTCTCGCACCAGTATTGACAGCCACACCTAGATGCGTTCATTGATGACGGGGTAGCCTTGGACAACGAACATTCCGATTTACCGGCCAATTTCTCAGTCCATCACCACAGCGAGGACACCTTGGAACGTCTTATATCACGCATTGATGCAAGAAGGAACGCCTCTGGTCATAGAAGATACACTGCTGATGATGTACCGGAGACAACCCTTGACAGAGCTTTAGTCTATATTCCTAGGGAGGGGATTATCCTCTGTGGCGCGTTGAATGTCGAGTGCGCACATTGTTATTCACGCTTGGGACTCTCTGAATTTACTGACCGACACCTTACAGTTCGGGGTTGAAGATCTAGCTGTAGTCTCTCTGCTAAGCACTGTTACGGAGCATCATCAAGTCCGTTCAGCCTTCACTCAAGGTTCCGTACGCGGCTGCATCTATATCGAATGCATGATGAACGAACGCCTCATCAAGCTTCTTCTTCTTACACCCGGTATACTGCGCAACAGGTTGGGCATCAAAAGTCGATTGGTTGATTCTTCGGAGTATGCGGGACTGTTTCGGATGAGGGATGCACACGAAATCGCTGAGGTCGGAAGTTGGGTACTCGTCAAGAAAGGCCTTTACAAGGGAGATGTTGGGATTGTGTCGCAAAAAGCTCCTTGGGTGCTCGTATTCTTCTTATTCCTCGACTGGATACAACATCACGGAACCCACTCAAGAAAGCGTCTACCGTTAGGCCGATAGCAAAGCTCTTCGACGCTGACTATTTCGGACAGCTTCTCCCATACAACATCGTGGGCCACGAGCACGGACGATACTCCTTTGGACGGTTGGAATTCGAGCAAGGCCTTCTAGCCAAAGACTTCGACTACCATTCATTCACAGTTGACGTGAAGGATATGCCTTATGACTTTTACACCATGTTTCGGATGAGCAAACACCCATCTATCACCCTTTCGAACATGCCGCGCCCTCGAGAATGGAGTATGAAGGAGAATGATAGGGTGTTTATTCGTGTCCAAGGGCCAGAAACTACTTTTACGTTTACCCCTGCCATCTTGAAGGCACTGGATACTCTCTATGCGGAAGTCGAGCAGATATGGGCGCACGATGGACCCGCTGGACATAACCAAGAATACCGCCTAACATTGCGTGTATCATGGGAAGACTTGAGAAAAGAGATCAATGTCGGGCAATATGTTTGCGTCGCTGGCGGACTGCATTCCGGAAAGACGGGTTGGGTGGTTCAAATTGAAGACGATCAAGTATCTATTGTGAGCAAGAAGATAGAGGGCGAAATACCTCAATATCTTAAGGACGGTGACGATGCTATCGAAGTGCGTATATTGTACCACCCCAAATCTTCGTCACAACGCAAGTTTGCTAACAAACTCTCTGTGATAGTCTTTCGAGGCTCTCGCTAATTTCCTGGAGATCACAGAAGAACCTGCTGTGTTCCACTACAGACGCGAGCCCGAATCTGGACCCCTTCCACCCAGAACATATCGACATCCATGGTGCGGAGTGAAAGTGAAGATATCAAAACAATACCATCCCCGTAAAGGCGAAATTGGAGAGATTTTTGATGTTATTGAGAAGCGCGAGGAAAAGGTGATAATGCTAATTGTACAATTGACGCGATACGATCCAAGCGCTCCATTTCACAAAATAACCGTTCACTACGACGACGTTGTTGAATATTCGTAAGTCCTCTCCCGCATTCCTCTCCAATTCCAGAAAGGTGATGGTAACGGCACAATAGGACCTGCTACGAACTTGTTCAATTCCTTGATCCCGGTGACAAACATATTCGACCCACACCAAAAAACAGTTGTCCGATTCTCAAGCCAACCATGCTTATACAGCATTAGTTCATGCTCCCCAAATACCTGCGGAAAAGCCCTCTGGAAGTGTTACTCCTCTTCCAACACCCATGCATTCGTCGTCTTCACCATTGAGCCCAGCTTGGGACCCTTCTTCGAGAACTCCGTCTGATTTGCGGACGCCAGAATCATGGATGTCGGATTCAAGGACACCCACATTACTGCGACCCCGTCTCCTACACATGTGCTATTAAACCCAAAGTTAGTGGGATTCAAATTCAACGCCATAGTTGACGGTGGAGGATTCGCCAAGCAACAAATTCGCGGTGTCGGTGGACCTTCAAGATAGCCGGGTTGTTCTCCGCCATAAAAAGTATCACACGTGGCTTTTGTTGCAGCCCAGTTGGGTCACCCCAAAATATCCAAATCCTACTCATGACAATGGCCTTCTTGCCGTCATAAAAGGAGAGCACTGCGGCAAATACGTCCGCCGCATCCATCACCGGCGAGACACGGATTTGACGACGACCATCACCATCATTTTGTCAGTGGTTAATAGGACCGAGGGTTCGCCTGACTCTTTATCAGGGGAGCAGTTGGAACTTGATCCACATTCCCTTTGTACTGTGCCCGAATCAAAGAAAGAGAAAGAGTTGAACTGGAGGGTTATGACCTCGATCCGAGCTATGTACCACCGCCGTCCTAACCAGTAGCACAAATCATTTAATTCATTCAAGACCTGTACCCGGCAGAAAAGAGCAAGAACATATGATAGATAACTTTTGTGTTACGGATGTTATTAATCGTCATCCGTACCATCGTCTCGAAAGCTGTGAATTGACAATGAAAGAAAGGTAAAATACTCACAAAGGCGCTGACAAAGAGACCGAAGCGATGTAGGATGCAAGTTGTCAGTCCACATAAAAGCGATTTTCCATAATAACTGACGACGCTACCTATCAGTGCTATTTTGACCCCACCATCATTGTCATGTCGAGTCGCAACCCACTCAAACCCACCAAGCTCAGAATCCATGATGCCCTACGAAACAGAAAAGCGCGCAATATGAATGCCGGTCGTTACTCCGTGGCCCCCTTGAACACCACATCCTATGTTGAATCGATGCGCCTTGAAGCCTCTGCCACTGTAAGTCCAATTTCTTACGTGTCATAGACCGAACACTCACTATCATCCTTATTTAGCTCGACAACGTAAGCATGGAAAATGTCGTCGAACTTGAGGTGATCGAGGTGAGCTATCGCGAACATCATGTCAGTATCCTTGTTAATTCAGTCAGGGACAGACAGGCCTTTCCATGCTGGAGCCTATAGACGACAACAGTCGCAAGCTGGACAAAAGTTTAGAATGCAATCGAGAACTCAAAGCAAAGCTGGAAGAGTATGAAGGACGAATCGGTGAACTCAATGACGTGCTTAGTACAGTGAGTTGTGGGGATCCCTGGATACTGACCCTGTTGCTAATTAATCTATCAGGAAAATTCATGCCGTAATGAGCTGGAAGAAATGTTAGCGGGCTACAGGAACCAAGTGGAAGCACTCAAGTCCTCCTTGAATGATGAGCGGATGAAATTGGAGCAATTTGATGCAGCAAAAAGCAACTTGAAATTGTTCGTCATTCTAGTTATAAATTATTTTACGGCTGAGCAAGCATGGCAGGATGTCGGGCGTATTTCTTTCGAATTGAGTCAAGCAAAAGATGTCGCACAAGAAGCTACCAGCAAAAACTATCAACTACAAGCGGTAATTTATTTCTCTTATATTCAAGGCACTTGGTGACTAAGTAACTACTGCAGGAGAATACAGCGATTTCCCGTGAACTCGATCAATCAAAACTTGTAGCTCAAAGTCTCATTAGCGAGACAAATGAACTACACGTCGTAGGACCTTTCCCATCTTCGAGCTATACCCGCTCATGTGCGTTTAAACTAGGCTTTCAACTCCGAGAGGCAACAAATGAGTTCGGTGAGTTGGGGTAAAATAAGCTCTCAACTGTCTGACTCTTCTCCAGTTGTCTTCCCGACTGGAACATGAGGCGAAATCTCTGGAACAGTTCGTGAAAACTGTCGTTGAGAGTATAACCTGCCCTATATGTACAGACTTCATGGTTACTACACCTGTGATGTATGTGTTTTACCGTGAAAATTCATGATTCCAGCGAATGATGTGTCTCACAGGCTAGGATGTGGACATACGTTCTGTAAAGCCTGTATCGAATCGTGGATCCTTTCCAAGAAACCAGAACCAGGGGCACTCCGATTGGCCAGGGCACCCCATTGTGTCCTTGTTGTCGTGTTGAAATTGATACAAAACAACAATTTCTGCCTGTTTTGCGACAAATTATTGATGCGGTGCCAGTCGAATACATAATTTAACACCGAGTAGTGTACTATGGAGATTCATCGCCTTTTTCTTGTTCCATACGACATAAGCAAAAACCTCCGTGCTACAGTGTGCATTTATGTCGCTTATTGAGAGCGTGAGGAAAAACTAATCTTTATCGACGTCTTATCTAGTAGTCCATCTGGACCTCTGATACCAGACCACTATCATACCTTCATGCCGCCCGCGATTAACGAGCAATCGCGGCTCTGCCGCTGCAAATTTCGACGCTGTTGTGACTTTACCGATCCGATCACTGGAGAGCAGGGCAAACTGCTTAACGCCAGGGACTATAAAGCACACCAATTCCAGCAACAGAGAGAGGACTTGCGAGTTGGATATCACGCCTGGGATGCTCAAACAGAGGCCCTCGCTGTTCATCAACAGCATATAGAGGAACAAATGGAGAGTTTGACGATCGAACAAATCAATCTGATACCATCCTCAGTCATCAAGCCCAACTCCGATTATATTATCGACAAGAAAAACGGATGGCGGCTCACATCGGCCTTATCCTGGATGAAATCACGGCTCAGCAGCAAACGATCAGGCGTCTCGATCTAAATCCCGGACCACTCAAGGACTCTTCTTTACTGGATGGTTTGGAGATGTGTACCTCTGTTCAAGGATTTGTCGAGAGATCTGTAGTTTCGCTCGCCCGGCAAAACATGGGCCAACCCGAAAGCACCCTTCCATTAAAACACTCACCGAGAATGCGCAAACGGCACTCGATCTTCTTGGAATCGAAGTTAAGAACATTAATGATTTGTATACAAAGGAGCTCAAGAAACGCGAGAGAGTTACATCGAGTGCACCTCGGGTTTACGATTCAGGTAAAAACATATCTGATCTAATACCTTTCATTGCCTAATATGTTGACTACAAGGACGACACTTCAAACCTATCATGCAATCGGCCAATTCTATCATTCAACTCGCCGCGTTCATGGTCGTAGCCATCCAAGTTATTCTTGGCCTTTCTCGGCAGCGGTTGCCACTGGATCTTTCAAATGTGCGATTACATCGTGCAAGAGACAGCTATTTCAGCCTCTCAAATTACCGTCCCACCCGTAATTCAGAGGCTTCTGAGCAAATTTCCTCGTGACGTCCGTACGGCAACAAGCTATTTCAATCTCGACGCGCACAGTACAGTGTACGCAACGTGCCCCAAGTGCTACGAGATCTACTCGGCGGAAATGGTGCATGATATCCCTGTCTACCCGGAGAGATGTCGAGCTCGCCGAAGACCTATGAAGCAGGGAGGTCCTACTAGATCCTGCAGAGAGCTGCTGGTTCGCCCTACACGGATTGGAAAAGGCCGGATCAATACGCCGATCAAACCATACATTGCTTTCAGCTTTCATGATTGGATGGCTAACCTCGTTTCACGGAGAACATACGAGGAGAAGATGGATTCAGCCTGGCAGAGGATGAAATCAGATGAGCACGGTGATATCGAAGATATTTTCCAGGCAACACGTATCAAGGAACTCAAAGGACACGACAAAAAGACGCACTTTAGCAAAATCGGTGACGAGACTTCAGGCAGATACCTTTTCTCTCTTGGATTCGATTTCTTCAACCCTCTGAGAAATTTGACTGCCGGTAAGAAAGTGTCGATCGGTGTCATCGCCTTGATATGTCTTAATCTTCCCATCGACATCCGCTACAAACCCGAGAACATCTTCCTTGCCGGCATTATTCCAGGACCCTCTGAGCCTAGCCTTGACTCCATTAACCCATTATTGCGGCCCTTGGTTGATGAATTGTTGTTATTTTGGGAAGGCGTACGTTTTACGAGGACGGCTCTCTATGAACTCGGGCGATGGATCTTTTGGGCTCTCATTGCAGTTATAGCAGATCTTCCTGCTGCTTGCAAAATTGGCGGCTTCTCTTCGCATAATCACGAATTTTTCTGTTCAGTTTGCACTTGCAGTCTTACTAAGCATTCTTACAACGACGTTGAATATACTACCTGGACATGGCGCACCAACGATTCCTGCCGACTTCGTGCTCAAAAGTACCGTGACGCAGCAACTCAAAACCTGGCGGACAGTTCCTTCGACTTATCGGGCCTGCGTTCCTCGGAATTGCTTCGTTTGCCATACTATGACGCAACCAAGCACCTGCCGATCGATCCGATGCACAACCTCTTCTTGGGTTTGATCAAGGAGCACTTTCAGAATATCTTGGGATGTAAAAGATTCCCAAAGAAGGCTTGCCTGTCGTCAATTCCCTTGCAGGACGTTTATTCCCCTACACCGCTGATAACTTGGACACTGATCTTTTCACCCCGACCCAAAAGGCAAGCGTCAGGCGCTTGGAAGACTGGCTGAAACAACCGCTCCAAAAAGGCCCAGAGCGTAGAAGCTACTATTCAGAAGCATGCCAAACATTGGGCCGGAAAAGCCTGCCATCTATCGTCGCTAATTTATGTCTGTAAAGGACTTGGTTGTATCCCGATGACTGTGACAGCCACAGGCATAGATACCTCCTCTCCTGTCAAGAAAAAGTACCGCAAACCAGAACTGGCAGAGATTGTGGTGAGATGGGTACGTGGTACAATTTTCTATCACTGCTCGGCTTCTGACCCCGACCGACTCAAATTTACTCTCAATGTAGCGAACTAAACAGCCTGAGATATTGCCAGCCTCTCGTACCTCCCCTGGATTAAGTGGCAGACAGGGTTACTTACTTACTTCTGAAGATATGGGTGAAATACGACGAGACATTCAAGTGATGGTAAAGCCATCTTGGGCGACTTCAATTCCTACGTCAATTTCTTCCTCTGGTCCCAAACTGAAATCTGATCAATGGCGAGCAGCAGGATCTCTTTATCTTCCCGTCACTCTCATTCGCCTATGGTCAAGAAGCTGCAACGACATTGCGAGCCGTGAACGTCAAGATCTTCTCAAGCTGACGATGGCGTTATTCCAGGCAATTTCCATCATAACTTCTCGAAAAACATCGGCTAGACACGGGAACTTTATCTCGATCACATGCTGGTTTACCGTCAGGAATTGGCGCTGTCTTTTTCCGGACTACAAATGCCATCCTAATCACCATATGGCCTTACATCTTGGGGAATTTCTATCTGCGTACGGGCCTGTGCATGGCTGGTGGACATTTCCTTTTGAGCGTATGATCGGAACACTTCAGCGAATTCACACCAATTACCATCCAGGTAAGCCATCATTCCAATATTTGGGGTTGGAACGTTATATATAGCTGATAAAACTCAGGCGAGTACGAGGCTACAATCGCAGAGTCGTGGCATAGAAGATCGAATCTCAGAGCACTATTTTCCAAAGTAACATGCCCTCCCATCATTCTCAATTGGCGCTTCGATGTTCGAGAGATTTGTTCGACCTCAGAATCAAAATTCTCTAGCAAGTTCACGCTACAGCTACAGCGCAGGAAATTGAAGTCGACGACCAGGATACGGAACTCGGCAACGATGACATTTATTACCACCAAAGTTCAGAAACTCAACTCGACTCGAACGTCCGGAATGTGATTAAGATGACCTATAAAATTTCTCAATGTCCTCCTGCCAACGTTATAGGTCGATATACACAAGGTCGTGTTTCATATACTAGGGCTTCCATCCACGAAGGCAACAGTCAGATTCTTTACGACTCAATACCCTATTGCATTCAGGATATTCTTTTCTTCCGTGAAAGTCTTCTGTTCGACACTATTTGGCTCGTTGTCAAAGCGACTTCCAGACGGCCGAAAATCAAAGACGATCCCTACGCTCACTACCCATATCTCGGAGCAAATATTTGGGGCGTTGAGATGGAGGACTTTATTGAAGTTATTCCCTTATCTATGGTCGATACTCACTCACAGCCAAATGTGTTATTCCGTGGGAAGGGCAAGACGTTGCCGTATGCGTAAGTTTATCTCCGAGTTCACGTCGGGTTTGATACAAACATAATTGTACAAAATTTGATGTACTATTTCTCTTGTCTATATGTTTACACGTAGGCGCGATGGTAATCTTGAACTGACTTCAGCCTGAGAGTCAAATTCTTGAATTCCTTAAGGCTGGAGAACGTTAGCATAAGGAAATCACCGCCTTCTTAACAGACTATGCACCTTTGTGCGTCTTACTAGTACAAGGTGCTAACTTTAAGTCGTGTTACTGACACGATCATCTAGTTGTAATTGTGCGATAACAGGACAATCTCAATATATTCTCACGCTTTCCTCTCGCCACTCGAGCTCGCCTTTGTCTGAAGGTCAATCGCTTGCTTAGTACCTCTTTTCCTTTGTGTTGTAAGCTTTAAATATGTTTAAATCGCTTTCAAATCGCTAACTTTCTCTCTCCCAACCATGATCGTCTCCTTCTCCTTGATCAACTTTCAGCAATTAATCACTTGCTTCGTACCCCTTTTTATATTTCTCGTGGCCTTCAAAATATGCCATAAATGCTTCTCCTTTCCATCAGCATTTTCTACTATAACCAACCCGTCAAGGTTCCCGTACGCGAGTGCATCGGCTTTTATGGCTCCAAATTCAACTTCAGAGGCGTACCAACCAGCCTTTCCTCATCCAAAGCGTCAATACATCGTTTCTATGCCTGTATCTCTTGCTACTCCGTACTTTTTCAATAATTACGCCGGCCTTAGATCGGGAGACATTATTAGCGCAGTTGACCATATCTGGTCGCAGAATGACTTGGATTCGTTGGAGGTATGTACGTTGATCTGGATATGATATTGCTTCTGAACCGTCTTGTAGGCAACATGGGGACTCCACAACCCGTTGCGATTTACGTTTCCTGTACCGATCTGGCCGAAGAATATTTTTCATTGGTAACGCACCGATGCGATCTGCACTTCCCATCGACAATTTGCCAGATTTCTTTCATTTAAAATTCCGGGATACGACACATACCAACAATACTAATCACAACCATCAGGAGTTGGATGATATGCTGAAGGTCTCGCGCACTTTGATTAGTTCAGACCCGGCGGGCCGACTTCACTTTCTGTTCTAACGTGCATTAGCATCCGATTTCATCCCCTCCCAGCATATCATTACCACTATAACCGCTACTGTCTAGTATAGTTGTGCGATAGTTTGTGTGCTAGTTTAATTATCAAATCTCCGAGCACGGCGACCATTTTTAATTTTAATCACTGTCCTCTCCCTACTAAGTCAGCACTGCGCTTTATCAAATATGATGTGAAAACAAGCAGTGCGCGAAGTTTGATGGAATTATTCTCAATCATAATATATCTATGTACGAGTGCAATCATAGTCAATGGAAGTGAGAATTGGTCTAATTTTGATTTACAAGTGCGATGGGAGGAATGAGAGGGAAAGCGCGAGAAAATAAGTGTCGCGAGGGGTGATATACAGAGCGAAATTCCATGCCGATGAAGCCGAGAAGGCGGTTTTCAAAAGCGACGGCATGGAAATCGTCGTCGTATATCAAAGACGCTGGTGTGACAATGTGACACTTTCCCCTTCGTTCCAACATTCTAGCATCCCATTTGCGCGCGCCTCAAGCGCGCCTGCAGGATCTATCCCATAACAGCCAGCATCGCTCACCAAAAGAGTATTGTAAAGTAATGAATACCTCTAATATACACTTAGTTCAGTATGTAGCAACCTCTGCTATTGGAGTACAGTAATTTGATATGACGATTGTCTATTGCTCGCTGAGAACGATATGATTCAGAGGATGAAGTTTTTCATGCCTCTGTTTCGGTTGCTTTATGTTTGCACTGCAGACGGTCTGGGACACACATAGTGTAATTTGTGGCATGTAAATCACGAGGAAAGTTTGAGGAAACCATAGTCAAAGGTGTGTCTTGATTGCTTTATGATGCTCTGGCATGTTCAACTTGACAGACCTTGACAACCAGGAAAGCTTCTTCAAAAGCCCGGTCTGTACAACGGTGACTTTTCAGTGAATCTTGGCTAATTTTTAAGGTGTTTGGTAGACTTGCGGTGTTATTGCAGAATATCATATGCGCTCATTGTTCGAACCGCAATGACGTCTCTCTAAAGCGAATTATATTGCATGCACGATATTAGTGAATTCGCCCATGATATAGAAATCATTACTCTAGCTACGACTCTCCAAAATTTGAGTCGATATTACATGTTTCAACGCAATCACGAACAACTCTTAAAAGTCGAAGCCGTGGGTGAAGGCGTGTTTCAATCGGGAAGCAGCGTGGCTCCGAGCACACAGGCTCTCAACGCCAATCCTTAGAGATTGTATCACAAGACACATTCACGAGTACTTGTAAGTGTTCTAGCCGCGTTATCGTGCACTGAATTCCGGTGTTCATAATCCATCTTTCATGTCATTAGAGATACTGCCAAGACTCTATCACTAGAGTCCGTTTACTCAGTTTTCTTTTTTTTTTAACCTCTAGGTCCTCCGATACAAACGTCTCCTGCCCAAATGTACTCTTCGCGGATGCAGAAACAGTCCACCCACGCGCATATGCATACTCACCCTAACTTCCATTTCCCAGCGTCTCCGCACCTCCCGGCGCACCCCACCCCGGCCGTCGTACAGCGGCGTGTCGCGGAGCGCGACTGTCACAGTGCGTATAGATGATTTATCGTGTTCTTTTATATGACGTATTTTTAATCTATTTCCCTCTTTTTCGTATAGATCGCCTAGGTGATGAAGCACCTTAGCCTGCCGCTCGCGGATGCGTACGCCATCGTTCGCTCGCGGCGGCTCTCGGTGCTCATTCAGTCAAACGTGCGACTGCTGTATATTCTGTGCGGATGGGAGATCAAGCTGGCGAAAGAATGCGCGGGTGGCGACGGCGCAAGCTGAAGAAAGAGGTGGTTAGGACTCTGACTTGGCCTTATCTCTCCAAGGAAGTCCGTGCTCAGAATGAAAAGTTTTTGCATTGAATGATCATAGCTTGCATATTTCTTCCCCTTCGGTCAAACTGGATCTATATGTGTGTGCTTCACCGCACTGTTTTATGTTACATATCATGTCGATCAAACCATACCCTTCCCATACCCTTCTCGTCACATTTCATCGTCTTTTAAGTGGCCATACAGCGCCTTATATCTCCATCTTCTCCTCCTCATTCGACTCTTCGTCACAGTCCCCCTATCCCTCCCCTTATCGCCCGAGCTACCGTCCTCTACGTCCTCCATAGCCTCTCCCGCTTCGTTGAAGGCTCCCGACGCTTCCTCGTTATCGATATCCATCTCCTCGTCCGACCGAGTGGCTGCATCCTTGGAGTTGAGATCTTCGGCGGGGAATAACTAACGTGAGCCGCGCTGGAAACTTGACGGCTAGCACAGCGACGACTCACCGAGGAGGGCCAACGCCTTCGTTATTGCATCGGTCGCGTCATCTCTCCCCTCTCGCTGGATTGTCGAGACTGCCGAACGGGTATGAGGCCATGACCGTCGAATGAGTCGATAGCGACATTTCCTTACCTTCTCGACCGCATTCATCGCAGTCTCGAGTCGCGCAGACGTGCATCTCTACGTCTGGGCATCATTAGGTTAGTTTGATGAGCTATTTTCTTAGATATACAACGACACTTACCTTGCTCTGTAGAAGAATTAGCGCCAGACATTGATATTCGGTATTCGGTGTGAGTGCGTAGCGAGGATGTACTCGATGTGACGGATGATGGTGAAAAAGTTGATAGTGGGATTTGTGCCCGGTTTCTTCACGCGCGCTTAAGTATCGATTCACTTTGGCGTTGTCGTTTACAAATGGTTAACTAAATAGATCTTTGCACTCTGTAGTCAGTAAAATACGCGTCTTTATCGCGTCAAATGGATTAAATTGAATGAACCGCGAGTCGATAATAAAGTACATTCAATTGTTTAAATGTCGTGTGCGAGTCGCCGTCGCGCTCGAAATGCGAATTCTTCGCGCACTCATCGACTCGCTGAGCGAGTCGAATACTGTATGTTTCGATGTAAGGTCGACATACAGTAATTACATACATAAATTCTGTTTGTTTTACTAACAGAAGTTCTGTTCTTTAACTGTAAGTTCTATTTACACAAGTCATATTTGTATAACATACAGCAATTATATACACCATATCTGTATGTTTTACATACAGCTATTATATACAGCTATTCTGTATCTTTGACAAACAGCCAAAGAAAAGAAGTCATGTTTATTCAGGTGTTTTATTTACTTACAGCTTAGAAACAGAAACGGTGTTTGTTCAAAATACAGCTACCGAACAGAATATATGTTTGATATCTGTATTATTTCTAAACATAAATACTATATGTCATACTTACATCAATTCTTACATAAGTCATGTATATAAATCGCTGTATGTCAGACATACAGCGGTCGGCGCCAGCAGTGGTTTGTGAACCTGGGTGACCTGCGCTGTCAGGGTCTGGTCCGGTTGCACGAATACCAAGTCAATCACTGTTGAGCGAAAGCCTTGGATGCGGGGGTAGAAGGTTGGCGGGTTCTAAAAGGAGCCGTTGCAAACCTAGTTCCGCCGCAGTGTTAAGGAGCTGGTGGCAACTCCTGGATGGCCATTATGACCTCCATCCCATTCCTGGGAATGATATTAAAATCACCCCCATATAGATGAAGGAGCGGAAGTGAGGCCGCCTCCTCCGCTAGGAGGAGAGTGGCCATGGGTATCGTCTGAGTAGACATTCATCAGATTATAGCACTGTCCGTTTGCGAACAGGCTGAGGATGAGTACATCGCGATGATCGATGAGATCGCGACGCATGGATGGACGAAACTCTTTCAGCGGTTAGACACATAGGCCATAACCCTTGGGCGAGAGTCGGGTTCAGAATACGTACC
>JAJIRX010000651.1:0-119430 GCA_023853785.1 Psilocybe azurescens | reverse complement strand
GAATCGTGGATCCTTTCCAAGAAACCAGAACCAGGGGCACTCCGATTGGCCAGGGCACCCCCATTGTGTCCTTGTTGTCGTGTTGAAATTGATACAAAACAACAATTTCTGCCTGTTTTGCGACAAATTATTGATGCGGTGCCAGTCGAATACATAATTTAACGAGTAGTGTACTATGGAGATTCATCGCCTTTTCTTGTTCCATACGACATAAGCAAAACCTCCGTGCTACAGTGTGCATTTATGTCGCTTATTGAGAGCGTGAGGAAAAACTAATCTTTATCGACGTCTTATCTAGTAGTCCATCTGGACCTCTGATACCAGACCACTATCATACCTTCATGCCGCCCGCGATTAACAGAGCAGCGGCTCTCCTGCTGCAAATTTCGACGCTGTTGTGACTTTACCGATCCGATCACTGGAGAGCAGGGCAAACTGCTTAACGCCAGGGACTATAAAGCACACCAATTCCAGCAACAGAGAGAGGACTTGCGAGTTGGATATCACGCCTGGGATGCTCAAACAGAGGCCCTCGCT
Organism: Psilocybe azurescens; assembly: GCA_023853785.1. Taxonomy (NCBI): domain Eukaryota; kingdom Fungi; phylum Basidiomycota; class Agaricomycetes; order Agaricales; family Agrocybaceae; genus Psilocybe; species Psilocybe azurescens. The sequence goes on along the minus strand of JAJIRX010000651.1, from coordinate 118,893 downwards.
GTTCATCAACAGCATATAGAGGAACAAATGGAGAGTTTGACGATCGAACAAATCAATCTGATACCATCCTCAGTCATCAAGCCCAACTCCGATTATATTATCGACAAGAAAAACGGATGGCGGCTCACATCGGCCTTATCCTGGATGAAATCACGGCTCAGCAGCAAACGATCAGGCGTCTCGATCTAAATCCCGGACCACTCAAGGACTCTTCTTTACTGGATGGTTTGGAGATGTGTACCTCTGTTCAAGGATTTGTCGAGAGATCTGTAGTTTCGCTCGCCCGGCAAAACATGGGCCAACCCGAAAGCACCCTTCCATTAAAACACTCACCGAGAATGCGCAAACGGCACTCGATCTTCTTGGAATCAAGTTAAGAACATTAATGATTTGTATACAAAGGAGCTCAAGAAACGAGAGAGTTACATCGAGTGCACCTCGGGTTTACGATTCAGGTAAAAACATATCTGATCTAATACCTTTCATTGCCTAATATGTTGACTACAAGGACGACACTTCAAACCTATCATGCAATCGGCCAATTCTATCATTCAACTCGCGTTCATGGTCGTAGCCATCCAAGTTATTCTTGGCCTTTCTCGGCGGTTGCCACTGGATCTTTCAAATGTGCGATTACATCGTGCAAGAGACAGCTATTTCAGCCTCTCAAATTACCGTCCCACCCGTAATTCAGAGGCTTCTGAGCAAATTTCCTCGTGACGTCCGTACGGCAACAAGCTATTTCAATCTCGACGCACAGTACAGTGTACGCGTGCCCCAAGTGCTACGAGATCTACTCGGCGGAAATGGTGCATGATATCCCTGTCTACCCGGAGAGATGTCGAGCTCGCGAAGACCTATGAATTAGGGAGGTCCTACTAGATCCTGCAGAGAGCTGCTGGTTCGCCCTACACGGATTGGAAAAGGCCGGATCAATACGCCGATCAAACCATACATTGCTTTCAGCTTTCATGATTGGATGGCTAACCTCGTTTCACGGAGAACATACGAGGAGAAGATGGATTCAGCCTGGCAGAGGATGAAATCAGATGAGCACGGTGATATCGAAGATATTTTCCAGGCAACGCGTATCAAGGAACTCAAAGGACACGACAAAGACGCACTTTAGCAAAATCGGTGACGAGACTTCAGGCAGATACCTTTTCTCTCTTGGATTCGATTTCTTCAACCCTCTGAGAAATTTGACTGCCGGTAAGAAAGTGTCGATCGGTGTCATCGCCTTGATATGTCTTAATCTTCCCATCGACATCCGCTACAAACCCGAGAACATCTTCCTTGCCGGCATTATTCCAGGACCCTCTGAGCCTAGCCTTGACTCCATTAACCCATTATTGCGGCCCTTGGTTGATGAATTGTTGTTATTTTGGGAAGGCGTACGTTTCGGACGGCTCTCTATGAACTCGGGCGATGGATCTTTGCGCTCTCATTGCAGTTATAGCAGATCTTCCTGCTGCTCGCAAAATTGGCGGCTTCTCTTCGCATAATCACGAATTTTTCTGTTCAGTTTGCACTTGCAGTCTTACTAAGCATTCTTACAACGACGTTGAATATACTACCTGGACATGGCGCACCAACGATTCCTGCCGACTTCGTGCTCAAAAGTACCGTGACGCAGCAACTCAAAACCTGGCGGACAGTTCCTTCGACTTATCGGGCCTGCGTTCCTCGGAATTGCTTCGTTTGCCATACTATGACGCAACCAAGCACCTGCCGATCGATCCGATGCACAACCTCTTCTTGGGTTTGATCAAGGAGCACTTTCAGAATATCTTGGGATGTAAAAAGATTCCCAAAGAAGGCTTGCCTGTCGTCAATTCCCTTGCAGGACGTTTATTCCCTACACCGCTGATAACTTGGACACTGATCTTTTCACCCCGACCCAAAAGGCAAGCGTCAGGCGCTTGGAAGACTGGCTGAAACAACCGCTCCAAAAGGCCCAGACGTAGAAGCTACTATTCAGAAGCATGCCAAACATTGGGCCGGAAAAGCCTGCCATCTATCGTCGCTAATTTATGTCTGTAAAGGACTTGGTTGTATCCCGATGACTGTGACAGCCACAGGCATAGATACCTCCTCTCCTGTCAAGAAAAAGTACCGCAAACCAGAACTGGCAGAGATTGTGGTGAGATGGGTAGTGGTACAATTTTCTATCACTGCTCGGCTTCTGACCCCGACCGACTCAAATTTACTCTCAATGTAGCGAACTAAACAGCCTGAGATATTGCCAGCCTCTCGTACCTCCCCTGGATTAAGTGGCAGACAGGGTTACTTACTTACTTCTGAAGATATGGGTGAAATACGACGAGACATTCAAGTGATGGTAAAGCCATCTTGGGCGACTTCAATTCCTACGTCAATTTCTTCCTCTGGTCCCAAACTGAAATCTGATCAATGGCGAGCAGCAGGATCTCTTTATCTTCCGTCACTCTCATTCGCCTATGGTCAAGAAGCTGCAACGACATTGCGAGCCGTGAACGTCAAGATCTTCTCAAGCTGACGATGGCGTTATTCCAGGCAATTTCCATCATAACTTCTCGAAAAACATCGGCTAGACACGGGAACTTTATCTCGATCACATGCTGGTTTACCGTCAGGAATTGGCGCGTCTTTCCGGACTACAAATGCCATCCTAATCACCATATGGCCTTACATCTTGGGAATTTCTATCTGCGTACGGGCCTGTGCATGGCTGGTGGACATTTCCTTTTGAGCGTATGATCGGAACACTTCAGCGAATTCACACCAATTACCATCCAGGTAAGCCATCATTCCAATATTTGGGGTTGGAACGTTATATATAGCTGATAAAACTCAGGCGAGTACGAGGCTACAATCGCAGAGTCGTGGCATAGAAGATCGAATCTCAGAGCGCTATTTTCCAAAGTAACATGCCCTCCCATCATTCTCAATTGCGCCTCGATGTTCGAGAGATTTGTTCGACCTCAGAATCAAAATTCTCTAGCAAGTTACGCTACAGCTACAGCGCAGGAAATTGAAGTCGACGACCAGGATACGGAACTCGGCAACGATGACATTTATTACCACCAAAGTTCAGAAACTCAACTCGACTCGAACGTCCGGAATGTGATTAAGATGACCTATAAAATTTCTCAATGTCCTCCTGCCAACGTTATAGGTCGATATACACAAGGTCGTGTTTCATATACTAGGGCTTCCATCCACGAAGGCAACAGTCAGATTCTTTACGACTCAATACCCTATTGCATTCAGGATATTCTTTTCTTCCGTGAAAGTCTTCTGTTCGACACTATTTGGCTCGTTGTCAAACGACTTCAGACGGCGAAAATCAAAGAGCGGTCCCTACGCTCACTACCCATATCTCGGAGCAAATATTTGGGGCGTTGAGATGGAGGACTTTATTGAAGTTATTCCCTTATCTATGGTCGATACTCACTACGCCAAATGTGTTATTCCGTGGGAAGGGCAAGACGTTGCCGTATGCGTAAGTTTATCTCGAGTTACGTCGGTTTGATACAGAACATAATTGTACAAAGTTTGATGTACTATTTCTCTTGTCTATATGTTTACACGTAGGCGATGGTAATCTTGAACTGACTTCAGCCTGAGAGTCAAATTCTTGAATTCCTTAAGGCTGGAGAACGTTAGCATAAGGAAATCACCGCCTTCTTAACAGACTATGCACCTTTGTGCGTCTTACTAGTACAAGGTGCTAACTTTAAGTCGTGTTACTGACACGATCATCTAGTTGTAATTGTGCGATAACAGGACAATCTCAATATATTCTCACGCTTTCCTCTCGCCACTCGAGCTCGCCTTTGTCTGAAGGTCAATCGCTTGCTTAGTACCTCTTTTCCTTTGTGTTGTAAGCTTTAAATATGTTTAAATCGCTTTCAAATCGCTAACTTTCTCTCTCCCAACCATGATCGTCTCCTTCTCCTTGATCAACTTTCAGCAATTAATCACTTGCTTCGTACCCCTTTTTATATTTCTCGTGGCCTTCAAAATATGCCATAAATGCTTCTCCTTTCCATCAGCATTTTCTACTATAACCAACCCGTCAAGGTTCCCGTACGCGAGTGCATCGGCTTTTATGGCTCCAAATTCAACTTCAGAGGCGTACCAACCAGCCTTTCCTCATCCAAAGCGTCAATACATCGTTTCTATGCCTGTATCTCTTGCTACTCCGTACTTTTTCAATAATTACGCGGCCTTAGATCGGGAGACATTATTAGCGCAGTTGACCATATCTGGTCGCAGAATGACTTGGATTCGTTGGAGGTATGTACGTTGATCTGGATATGATATTGCTTCTGAACCGTCTTGTAGGCAACATGGGGACTCCACAACCCGTTGCGATTTCGTTTCCTGTACCGATCTGGCGAAGAATATTTTTCATTGGTAGCACCGATGCGATCTGCACTTCCCATCGACAATTTGCCAGATTTCTTTCATTTAAAATTCGGGATACGACACATACCAACAATACTAATCACAACCATCAGGAGTTGGATGATATGCTGAAGGTCTCGCGCACTTTGATTAGTTCAGACCCGGCGGGCCGACTTCACTTTCTGTTCTAACGTGCATTAGCATCCGATTTCATCCCCTCCCAGCATATCATTACCACTATAACCGCTACTGTCTAGTATAGTTGTGCGATAGTTTGTGTGCTAGTTTAATTATCAAATCTCCGAGCACGGCGACCATTTTTAATTTTAATCACTGTCCTCTCCCTACTAAGTCAGCACTGCGCTTTATCAAATATGATGTGAAAACAAGCAGTGCGCGAAGTTTGATGGAATTATTCTCAATCATAATATATCTATGTACGAGTGCAATCATAGTCAATGGAAGTGAGAATTGGTCTAATTTTGATTTACAAGTGCGATGGGAGGAATGAGAGGGGAAAGCGCGAGAAAATAAGTGTGCGAGGGTGATATACAGGGCGAAATTTCATGCCGATGAAGCCGAGAAGGCGGTTTTCAAAAGCGGCATGGAAATCGTCGTCGTATATCAAAGACGCTGGTGTGACAATGTGACACTTTCCCTTCGTTCCAACATTCTAGCATCCCATTTGCGCGCGCGCCTCAAGCGCGCCTGCAGGATCTATCCCATAACAGCCAGCATCGCTCACCAAAAGAGTATTGTAAAGTAATGAATACCTCTAATATACACTTAGTTCAGTATGTAGCAACCTCTGCTATTGGAGTACAGTAATTTGATATGACGATTGTCTATTGCTCGCTGAGAACGATATGATTCAGAGGATGAAGTTTTCATGCCTCTGTTTCGGTTGCTTTATGTTTGCACTGCAGACGGTCTGGGACACACATAGTGTAATTCGTGGCGTGTAAATCACGAGGAAAGTTTGAGGAAACCATAGTCAAAGGTGTGTCTTGATTGCTTTATGATGCTCTGGCATGTTCAACTTGACAGACCTTGGCGACCAGGAAAGCTTCTTCAAAAGCCCGGTCTGTACAACGGTGACTTTTCAGTGAATCTTGGCTAATTTTTAAGGTGTTTGGTAGACTTGCGGTGTTATTGCAGAATATCATGCGCTCATTGTTCGAACCGCAATGACGCCTCTCTAAAGCGAATTATATCGCATGCACGATATTAGTGAATTCGCCCATGATATAGAAATCATTACTCTAGCTACGACTCTCCAAAATTCGAGTCGATATTACATGTTTCAACGCAATCACGAACAACTCTTAAAAGTCGAAGCCGTGGGTGAAGGCGTGTTTCAATCGGGAAGCAGCGTGGCTCCGAGCACACAGGCTCTCAACGCCAATCCTTAGAGATTGTATCACAAGACACATTCACGTACTTGTAAGTGTTCTAGCCGCGTTATCGTGCACTGAATTCCGGTGTTCATAATCCATCTTTCATGTCATTAGAGATACTGCCAAGACTCTATCACTAGAGTCCGTTTACTCAGTTTTCTTTTTTTTTTTTAACCTCTAGGTCCTCCGATACAAACGTCTCCTGCCCAAATGTACTCTTCGCGGATGCAGAAACAGTCCACCCACGCGCATATGCATACTCACCTAACTTCCATTTCCCAGCGTCTCCGCACCTCCCGGCGCACCCCACCCCGGCCGTCGTACAGCGGCGTGTCGCGGGCGCGACTGTCACAGTGCGTATAGATGATTTATCGTGTTCTTTTATATGACGTATTTTTAATCTATTTCCCTCTTTTTTCGTATAGATCGCCTAGGTGATGAAGCACCTTAGCCTGCCGCTCGCGGATGCATCGCCATCGTTCGCTCGCGGCGGCTCTCGGTCTCATTCAGTCAAACGTGCGACTGCTGTATATTCTGTGCGGATGGGAGATCAAGCTGGCGAAAGAATGCGCGGGTGGCGGCGAGCGCAAGCTGAAAGAGGTGGTTAGGACTCTGACTTGGCCTTATCTCTCCAAGGAAGTCCGTGCTCAGAATGAAAAGTTTTTGCATTGAATGATCATAGCTTGCATATTTCTTCCCCCTTCGGTCAAACTGGATCTATATGTGTGTGCTTCACCGCACTGTTTTATGTTACATATCATGTCGATCAAACCATACCCTTCCCATACCCTTCTCGTCACATTTCATCGTCTTTTAAGTGGCCATACAGCGCCTTATATCTCCATCTTCTCCTCCTCATTCGACTCTTCGTCACAGTCCCCCTATCCCTCCCCTTATCGCCCGAGCTACCGTCCTCTCGTCCTCCATAGCCTCTCCCGCTTCGTTGAAGGCTCCCGATGCTTCCTCGTTATCGATATCCATCTCCTCGTCCGACCGGTGGCTGCATCCTTGGAGTTGAGATCTTCGGCGGGAATAACTAACGTGAGCCGCTGGAAACTTGACGGCTAGCAGCGACGACTCACCGAGGAGGGCCAACGCCTTCGTTATTGCATCGGTCGCGTCATCTCTCCCTCTCGCTGGATTGTCGAGACTGCCCGAACGGGTATGAGGCCATGACCGTCGAATGAGTCGATAGCGACATTTCCTTACCTTCTCGACCGCATTCATCGCAGTCTCGAGTCACGCAGACGTGCATCTCTACGTCTGGGCATCATTAGGTTAGTTTGATGAGCTATTTTCTTAGATATACAACGACACTTACCTTGCTCTGTAGAAGAATTAGCGCCAGACATTGATATTCGGTATTCGGTGTGAGTGCGTAGCGAGGATGTACTCGATGTGACGGATGATGGTGAAAAAGTTGATAGTGGGATTTGTGCCCGGTTTCTTCACGTGCGCTTAAGTATCGATTCACTTTGGCGTTGTCGTTTACAAATGGTTAACTAAATAGATCTTTGCACTCTGTAGTCAGTAAAATACGTGTCTTTATCGCGTCAAATGGATTAAATTGAATGAACCGGCGAGTCGATAATAAAGTACATTCAATTGTTTAAATGTCGTGTGCGAGTCGCCGTCGCTCGAAATGCGAATTCTTCGCGCACTCATCGACTTCGCTGAGCGAGTCGAATACTGTATGTTTCGATGTAAGGTCGACATACAGTAATTACATACATAAATTCTGTTTGTTTTACTAACAGAAGTTCTGTTCTTTAACTGTAAGTTCTATTTACACAAGTCATATTTGTATAACATACAGCAATTATATACACCATATCTGTATGTTTTACATACAGCTATTATATACAGCTATTCTGTATCTTTGACAAACAGCCAAAGAAAAGAAGTCATGTTTATTCAGGTGTTTTATTTACTTACAGCTTAGAAACAGAAACGGTGTTTGTTCAAAATACAGCTACCGAACAGAATATATGTTTGATATCTGTATTATTTCTAAACATAAATACTATATGTCATACTTACATCAATTCTTACATAAGTCATGTATATAAATCGCTGTATGTCAGACATACAGCGGTCGGCGCCAGCAGTGACAATTACTAATTTATAGCTGCCCAACCTTATGTCATTCAGCACCCAAGACCACAAAAAGAGACACAACACACTGTTCCTCAAAGCTAATGTATTTACTGAGGGGCAGGATGTTCACCCACCAATCATTCTAAAAGCTTGGATATATTCCAAGCATATAAAATTAGTATAGAAAAATATATTTAAAGTAGGGACTTTCTTTGTGTACAAGGTCATTTTTGGACCTAGAAATCACACCCATAAATTCTTGCCAAATCTTCTAGCTATCTACTCCAGTCTCTTGCCTGCCTCCTTAAAAAAAAACTCAAAAACACAGCCCACACACTAGTAATCTTTTGTTGTTTGCTTACTCGCCACCCTCATATGTCATTGCATTTTTAAAAAGCCTAGACTTGTCCCAGTTTACTTACGCTCTCATCGTACCTTACTGATCCATCTCTTTGCTCCTTCACTTGCAAACAAATGATCATTGTCTCCATCTACCCAATATCCAACATCACATGGGATCTATAACAAACATCAACACTATATAGAACCCTCTTTCTTGCTGAAACACGCATTCAGCAAGACGAACTTTGACCGCATCTAATGGTCAACATCAAAAGAGGTGAAAATGTTCCTACCTGGGACTTTCTACCACACTTTCAGTAAGTATACCATCTTCTTGACCATCTCCTTGCTCTATTGGGTCTGGTTGATTATTTGGTTGCTGTACAGCATTTGGTACTTGCAGAGCTGCATGAATTGAATTGACCATAACCCATAAGAACATAAAAATATATGAATACATACCATTTAACATGTTTTGCATGACCTGATGTGTGAGAGGGGAGTAGGCAATAGTTGAGGAGCCTCATTATGGGCAGGTGGTGAAGTTAGAACACTGCTAGTATGTTGATACAGAGGTGTGGAGCACAGAGATAGTGGTGGAGGTGTGGAACAAAGAGATGGTGGTGGAGGTGTGTGATGGAGAGATGGTGTTGGTAACCATTGATGTTCTAGTCATTGTTGTTGCTCACACACACGTCTAGCTTGCTGGGCCCAAGAGCAAGCAGACTGCTGCCAATATATACAGATAAGTTGTACAGATTGACAGGAAAATAAACAGTTATGCACTGTAGCTGTTGCTGCCATATGTGATATGTTATGCCTATTGTCCTCTACAGGTCATATATTCTTATTTTTCCAGCTGAGATTGGTGTGATGCCTTTGAAGGGAGTTATTGAGCTCTTGTGTTCCAAGAGTATGGTCAAGTAAGGGTAAGTCTGTGCAAGCTCTCTCTGCATATCATGAAGCAGGAGTAAGCGTCTCCAGTTTTGGTGTGCAGGGCAAATGCCATTGCTGCAAACTGACTTTCAGTTCACTGTTCTCCCTGATTTCTTGAAGAATCTATCAAGCATGCTGTTGATGACATTGAGGTGCACTTAGAGTGTTCTGCAATCCAGTCATGTAAGTGTTCAATGTCTGTAGAGGGCCGTGAATTGATCTATGAAGAATGATTGCTTGCCGTGATTACAGAACAGAAATAGTGCATCAGAATGCAATGCCAAGCAAGGCAACATGTCCCTGAGTGGAAAGATGTAGAATTTTCTAGCTGTTATGGGGATACTATTGAGAGCAGGAAGGAAGGGCCTTCTTATACATTCCTATACACACTTTAGCAACTTGGAACAAAATGAGCCAGTGGTTTAAGTTGAATCTAGGACTTCAGCTTAGTTTGAATTGAGCTTGAATTGTTATAATCAAAGATGAACATATCATTGAAAAATAGGATCTTATGGAGCACAATGAGATGGATGTAAGAGATGTATGAGAAAACGCAAAACACAAGATGCAAGTCTCAGAGTCTCTTGAGAGACATGGAGTGTGACATGCCAGCCAATCAGCTTTCATATTTGTCTAACCAATCAGAAGACGTTTCCATCTACTATGGGACCCCATTTTGTATTATAATATAGACCCTCCAAATTTGACAGTTTTCTGTACATGCCAAGTTTGGAGAGGAAAACTCAGCCTTTTTCCACACCCACTGCCTTCCACCAGACCCATTTCAATTGATCTTAGTCTCATCTGTGAATATAACATGTTTTCAGACTTTTCTGTTCAGTTTTCATACTTTTAGACAAATTTCAAGCAAGTCTTTCTATAGTTCTTGGAGAGGAATGGCTTTTGACCTTGATTTGTGCTACAAGCCCTCTTTTGAAGGAATTTTGAATGGTTTGGATGGAGATATATGTGTTGATGATAATGAGAAGCTTGCAGCAGAGTTGTGTAGCAGTATCAGCCTTTTTAGCAGAGACAAGTCAAACTAGGTAGCAGTGGTTATGGGGAGTGAGCTTAGAAAAATAGCTTTTATAATTTATTTTTTCATAGATAACTCCATCCCAAAACATATCACCCAAATAGTAGACTTCAAAACACCAATTTTATCATTGGTTTTACAAATAAAATTACCATTTTCCAGTATAAAGATGATGTTAGAGCATAATTTAGAAAAGAGAGGATGCATAACTGCGTAGCAGAGAGTAATGGGCTATAAACTTGGAGGAGGTCTTTTTTCCCCCACACAATCTATATGGACTGTGTGGGGGATGGTAAAGTACTGCTTTATCCTTATTCTTGATCTAAAAAGCTGCTGTAATTGAACAATCTTTAGGTTCCGAAAGCACTTCTCAAGCTTCCAAGGCATTTGCTGTGTCTATCACTGCTTTTATCATATCTTCACTCCAACAATTTTTTTACATGCTTGTGTAAGTTACTAGTTGACTGTGCATCTTTCTTATCCAAGCAACACCAAACACTTTTTCTACAGTTAATGAAGAACTTGTGATAATGACAACCTTCAGCATAGCTGATTGTTGGAATTGGACAGAAGAATGCATAGATTGGTGAGTTTCAATCATCCATAAAGCACTCTTTTTGATTATTAATATAACATCATTTAAAAATAAAAGACCTTAACTGAGTTTATATTTGGAAGACTAATTATCACACTCTGGCTTACTGTCATTGTTGTCTTTATCAATTTCAATAACAGAAGCTTTTGGTAATGGATTTCTTGGTGGTATTGATTCATCTGTGATGCTCATTATAGAAGGAGCCTGACCACATAGTTTGTTATCTATGTCCATTAAGTAAACAGATTACTCACACCACTAACTGATTCTTCTTTAGTTTCAGTGACCTTTTCAATGCTACTTTTTCTTTTTCTCCTTTAGATGATTTACTCTCAGGCAACAGCTTCAAGAAAATGGACTTTTTATTTTCTTTTGGCAGCTCTGAGTCCTGGAAAATATTATAAACTTTGTAAGTTATTTTTAAATGACATATACCTTGACAGTAGAGCATTAAGTGTTGCTTGAAAGTATCTGTCTCTTCTTCATGGACTTGAGTGGATTGATAGCTGACTATTTGATGCTCAGAACACAGCCAGATTTTGTGGTGTTACCAGATATCTGCCATATTCTGGTACAGGCACACCCATACTCATGCTATTTCAATTGGAGGACATAGAAAGGGCATAGGTATACATCTGATATGAGACCTGGGTGGTCTGCATATAACAATGACTATTGCACATTCCATATGACCCTTGTAATTATCACTACACTGCTAGTACTCTCTAAGTGTAGTTGCATTAAATATCTACTGCAGTATCTATAAAATACCAGCCCCAATAGCATACTAAATAATTGGCAGTGTGACATATATTGAAGAGATTGTAGTCATTACTATGGTATGCCATTTGAGGGGTTCAAAAGAGAAGTACAAAAGAGCCTAGTAGGTTGTCATGTGCTTATCTCGCTGACTGAACAAAATGCACAATTAAGTTCATACCATCTAGAGATGTTAGTAAGGTAGTATAGGATGATTGAAACAGCTTGCATGGGTTTTAGTGGTGTGTGCCATTGCTGATGATCCAAAAATGGTGAAAACCTAGTTTACTCCCAAGGATATAAGGCATTGAAAGTATTAGTGGGATCAGGGGGAATGCCAAAACTGAGATCTGGGGGCTCTTGGGTTCTTGAGTGTTGAGGGTGGGTTCTAGATGGGTGGACACTTTGCTCAGCCTCGTCACCCACTTTGGAAGGCTCTTCAGCTTTGCTTTGTTTCTCAGAACACAGCCAGACTGCGTGGGATTACACAGTTCACTATAAGCTTCTATATTGGGTATAATCAAGATCAAGCCTCTTAGAATAGATGTCTATGCCAATTTTGGTAGAATTTCTGTGGCTTGGGTACTGTACAGTGCCTACATTATATAATTTTATGTCTAAATTTAATATAGATATGTGAGAGTTGGGGATGGCTGAGCTCCTACCCTCATCCTTACCCATGATTCATGTGGGTGTGGGAAATCTATGCAATAGCCTATTGTCCTCTTTTTTTACCACTATCTCTAATATACACTGTGCTCTTTATGGTCATTATTCAAGTTATCAAGATTATCAGTAGACTGATCATTTCCAGAATCTATGTGAAGCTCATCAATAACATTCTGACTCTGTTAAGTGAGCAGTTTATGAATGTGCTCAAAATTAATTATTATGTTTATATTTATATCTTACTCCTGATACCTGACTGATGGCAAGATTTGAAATCACAGTATTACATTTACATATATTGGACTGATATTTGAATATATACAATGGCAGTTGATCTACTAATTATAATATCAAGTGGTGAAGGTATGATAGGCTAAAGTGGTGTATATAATATCAATAACATAAAAAGAAATAAAAAATAGATTAGTAAATTAGCTTACAGAAAAGGTTTTGAAAAATTATGTTTTGAAATTTTGCAATATCATCATCAGATGGGCAATATTGTTCTATGATCCAGTCACCCTTTTGCATAGATGACAGATAAGCTGTTAACAGTTGATCAACTTGACTACATCTATTCTTCAGATAAATGTTCCAAGCTATCAAAAAGTTGTGAGCATTATCATTACTGGTTGAAGTAATCCAAAAAGAATATTCAATCGAGATAAGAATGGCTGAGACAAACAATGAGATATACAAACTGGAAAACAAGGTAAATATATCCCAACCTGCAAAAGCATTTATGAATGGCTGCTAAAACAACAATATTTCATGAATAATGGAGTTTTATAAATGCCAGTCTAGAGGCAAAACAAAATCTCACAGTGAATTGAGTACCGTTTGTTTTGCCATTGTGTGTCTATAATATAAAAGTAATGTGAAATAAAGAAACAACAATCAGCATTTATTTAGCAATAAAGTAAACATAACTTACAAGCTAAATAAAGTGTGATATGAGTATATTAGAAATTTCAATTGAGCACAAATAATAAACACAACTTACAATCTGAATACAAATTAAAGCAAATAATATCAGCAATTGCAATAAATCACAAACAGTGCACACAACTTACACCCTGAATAAGAATTGATGCAGATAATATCAGCAATTGCAATCAATCACAAACAGTGCACACAACTTACATCCTGAATCAGAATTGATGCAGATAATATCAGCAATTGCAATCAATCACAAACAGTGCACACAACTTACAATCTGAATCAGAATTGATGCAGATAATATCAGCAATTGCAATCAATCACAAACAGTGCACACAACTTACAGCCTGAATCAGAATTGATGTAGATAATATCAGCAATTGCAATCAATCACAAACGGTGCATACAACTTACAATCTGAATCAGAATTGATGCAGATAATATCAGCAATTGCAATCAATTACACACAGTGCACACAACTTACAGCCTGAATCAGAATTGATGCAGATAATATCAGCAATTGCAATCAATCACAAATAGTGCACACAACTTACAATCTGAATCAGAATTAATGCAGATAATATCAGCAATTGCAAACAATCACAAATAGTGTACACAACTTACAATCTGAATAAGAATTGATGCAGATAATATCAGCAATTGCAAACAATCACAAACAGTGCACACAACTTACATCCTGAATCAGAATTGATGCAGATAATATCAGCAATTGCAATCAATCACAAACAGTGCACACAACTTACATCCTGAATAAGAATTAATGCAGATAATATCAGCAATTGCAATCAATCACAAACAGTGCACACAACTTACAGCCTGAATAAGAATTAATGCAGATAATATCAGCAGTTGCAATCAATCACAAATAGTGCACACAACTTACAGCCTGAATAAGAATTGATGCAGATAATATCAGCAGTTGCAATCAATCACAAACAGTGCACACAACTTACAGCCTGAATAAAGAATTGATGCAGATAATATCAGCAATTGCAATCAATCACAAACAGTGCACACAACTTACAATCTGAATAAAAATTAATGCAGATAATATCAGCAATTGCAATCAATCACAAACAGTGCACACAACTTACAATCTGAATAAAGAATTAATGCAGATAATATCAGCAATTGCAATCAATCACAAACAGTGCACACAACTTACAATCTGAATAAAGAATTAATGCAGATAATATCAGCAATTGCAATCAATCACAAACAGTGCACACAACTTACATCCTGAATAAGAATTAATGCAGATAATATCAGCAGTTGCAATCAATCACAAATAGTGCACACAACTTACAGCCTGAATAAGAATTGATGCAGATAATATCAGCAGTTGCAATCAATCATAAACAGTGCACACAACTTACAATCTGAATAAAGAATTAATGCAGATAATATCAGCAATTGCAATCAATCACAAACAGTGCACACAACTTACAATCTGAATCAGAATTAATGCAGATAATATCAGCAATTGCAATCAATCACAAACAGTGCACACAACTTACAGACTGAATCAGAATTGATGCAGATAATATCAGCAATTGCAATCAATCACAAAAAGTGCACACAACTTACAATCTGAATCAGAATTGATGCAGATAATATCAGCAATTGCAATCAATCACAAACAGTGCACACAACTTACATGCTGAATCAGAATTGATGCAGATAATATCAGCAATTGCAATCAATCACAAACAGTGCACACAACTTACAGCCCGAATCAGAATTGATGCAGATAATATCAGCAATTGCAATCAATCACAAAAAGTGCACACAACTGACATCCTGAATCAGAATTGATGCAGATAATATCAGCAATTGCAATCAATCACAAACAGTGCACACAACTTACAGCCTGAATCAGAATTGATGTAGATAATATCAGCAATTGCAATCAATCACAAACAGTGCACACAACTTACAGGCTGAATAAGAATTGATGCAGATAATATCAGCAATTGCAATCAATCACACACAGTGCACACAACTTACAACCTGAATCAGAATTGATGCAGATAATATCAGCAATTGCAATCAATCACACACAGTGCACACAACTTACATCCTGAATCAGAATTGATGCAGATAATATCAGCAATTGCAATCAATCACAAACAGTGCACACAACTTACAGGCTGAATAAGAATTGATGCAGATAATATCAGCAATTGCAATCAATCACAAACAGTGCACACAACTGACAACCTGAATCAGAATTGATGCAGATAATATCAGCAATTGAAATCAATCACAAACAGTGCACACAACTTACATCCCTGAATCAGAATTGATGCAGATAATATCAGCAATTGCAAACAATCACAAACAGTGCACACAACTTACACGCTGAATAAGAATTGATGCAGATAATATCAGCAATTACAATCAATCACAAACAGTGCACACAACTTACATGCTGAATAAGAATTGATTCAGATTATATCAGCAATTTCAATCAATCACAAATAGGCACACAACTTACATGCTACATAGAAATTGATTCCAAAAATGTCAGCAATCATAATTGAGCTTGCAATCATATCTCCACTAGTCAAATTCTTACATCATAATTCTTATAACACTCTGTTAACACAATATTCATAGTTTCAAATTTTGCACTCACATGCTATCTATATGTCATTACACCTGTCCACGACAAGTAAATGATTAATACTTACATTCTGATTTAATGTCAGTTACTGTGCATTATAGGCAGTAGCATATTCACATACATAATAATTGTGTGGAAACCAACAAATGGCCCAAAATATCAAATCATCCTTTATAATAATTAGTCACTGAAATGATCTAGCACATCTTAAACAACATACCATGTTGCTTGTGTCGATTCACAATGCTAAAACCATAATAAGAAACATTAGAATACAATCAATTGATAACATACTTCTTTATTGCATATTCAATGCATATCTTTAAATTATTCTGCTGTACACTAACAAACAGCATTTTGAGAGTAAGATCATCAATTGATGCTGCTGTTTGTTTAATTAACTCTTCAATTTGTTTCTGGTGATCACTTTCATTCTTATCAAGTCCTATTTATGGTGTTAAGTCTCTAAATTGATTCAGTGAATTATAAATCACTTACCCTCAAGCCGAACATAACTCTGTGGGGGAAACTGATAGCTTCTAAGTGGCAGCTCAAACTTCTGCCGCAAAGTGTCCAAAGCATGCTTGATATTCTGCTCTGGGGTATTGTTTCTGTTCCAAACCTGGCTGATAAGATCATCAAACTTCATGAAGATTGCCACAACTGGCACTGGTTTTGTGTAAGTTTTAATTACTATTGGAATTTTGTGACAAGCTTACCATTCCATTTGCGATTTTCATTGAAAAATCTAACTTCCAAGTCCAATAGTGGGCGTGATACATCCGGGTCAAAGCAAAACCTTCACCCATTGTGATCTAAGGTGCTTCAAATAAAATAAAAAACAATAAACACATACCATATGATATGAATTTGATTATAAACTTCACGGGCCTTTGAACCCTCTTCAATGAAATCCATCACAGCCTTTAGTTCCTCCTCACCCCCAGCCTCAAAACCCGCCGAGTCATGGAAGATGAACTTCGGGTTACTCTTAAATGTGAATGCTCGACGGACGTCATGAGTTCCACGCTACAATGTCAAAAGTCAGTCATTTGATCTGTGGGAATGCAGAAATTACAGAGGAGTAATACCCTCGAAGTCGGTTCAAGCTATTGACAAATAATAAGTGTCTGATATCTTTCGCAGGGCTGGGTAGCTCACCAGATTTTTACCGTCATCGTAGATCGATGGCTCTTCAGTCGTGTTACATACCCGCTTTAACAGTGTCGTTTTGCCAGCGTTTGCCCTCCCGATAACAAGAATGCGGAAATGGGTGTATCTAGCTCGGAGTTTCGCAGCCTCTTCCCTTGGTACTGTCCCAGTACTCGGCGATCCAAATCCCAGGAATTTCTTCAGTCGGTTACCCAATGCTTTGACTTTCGACTCTTTAGCGGGATTTTGACGATTCGCGGACATCTCGATAGTGAGCGTATTGAAACAACAGTCCGGTTGGGAATCAAAGAGGGGCAGAGGGGCGATGTCTTCGGTCAACTTATCATCCCACGGACTGCTGAGCAGCCGCGAACCAGAGTGTGCAGAGAGGGCTATTAATGGATGCCCGGGACTCGGGAAGGAAGCTGCATCTCATGCCCAGTTGAGCGGCTGAGGAGGTGACAAGTGACAAGCCTTCCTTTCCAAATTTACAGCGAACGTTTCATGTCTCTGCATACCTGGTTCCAAATGAAGTAGAAGTCTGATCCTGACCGAGCCATCGCTGGTTCCCCTTAGATGCGCTCAAGAAGAATGCAGAACATGACGCCCATCTCCCAACCAGTCGGTCCCCCTCCCACCAGCCCTGATGACGAGCCCTGAGATTAAAATGACCACGAGATAACTGCCATCACTCAATACTTTCCATCTCCCGTGGACATAATTAATTTATACACAAAGAGACATCTATTCTCATCGCCTCTGTGTCTTATTCAATACACAGCTTCCCTCGTCATCATCCAATTGAGAATAATCCCCGAATACAAGAGTAGTTGATTCATAGTCAGGACCATGGGACTCTATGAGCGCGTAACTATGAAGACTAACAATCTAATGAATGACATCCTATACTGTATGGTAGAGATACGCTACAAATCAATCTAACGCTTCTCAGTCCACAGTAACACCCGGAAGATTGTATGTATTTGCTACTTTACTACCGTCGCTAGCATTGAGAACGTGGTTAAACGGTCACGGTGTATGTCTAACCAATATAATAGGAGCAGAGAAGGTGATTCTCTTAGTATCGAAGATAAATGTAGACGAGGACGCGCATAGTCACAGAATGTGGTTGAGCGCATAGGCGATGCCAAAAGTGGCCCAGAACCTGTAGGTAAGGCTATGAATTAAGGCTATGAACAGGTCTCGGTAGCTGGAACGAATACTGGATTAGAAATTCATAGTAACTTCCTCGGGTTCGAAGCTATAGGGCAGTGTTCGCGGTATGGAGGCGATGAGAGAATAGGAGCATCAAATCCACATTTAGATATTGAAATAACGCACAAAGTTTCGTAGATGGGAGAATAGATGCGATATTAATGTCCCAGTAAAGGCTCCATGAAGGTCACGAGTCGGCGGCAAAGGGAAGAGGAGCGCCATTCATACTGGAATGGAAGGATGGGTACTCAACGATTCTCCTCTGGGCGTGTTGCTACACCCCAAGTGACTTTGTGGCACCATTCCTGTCTTGAGGATCTATTGAGCTGACGATATACATGTTACCCGCATCGACGACCACCTCATGGGCGGGAAGATAAAGCGCACGAGGGACCTTGGACGTAGCGACGACCACGCGACTGTAGAGGATGCAGCAGCAATGACGGCTATGCAACCGTAGAAGATACAGCAGTAGTAGTGGGGATTGTTGAGACAAGGGGGTTAACGCGTCGGGGGATGGGGAGACACGCAGAACACACTGAGTCTATGAAGGAGGTTCAAAAAAAAGATGGGTACGTCTAATAGTCCTGAGCGGCACTATCACATACCTTTCGCCTCGAATCGTCACTCTACTCTCCAAACGTAGACCAGATTCCAAAGGCAGTGAATGAACGGAACAGTCGATGCTGATATAGTCCGCCATCCGATAGTTTGCTCCCAATTTGAATAGCTTCACTGTGGGCGTGAGCTGTTGGAGACCAGCATAAATCAGTCGCCGACGTTTAGACAGCAAAGTTTCGATCGAACAGGTGAGGAATGAGGGCTTACTATCGAGAGAGTTGGGTGCATGTTTCGTCTAATGGGAAATTTTCTACATTCAAAGATATGTCGCTTTTTTAATTAGATCACATCACCTACCTGGAACGCAATTGAAGTGCGAAGTTGCGATACTAGGCGAAAGGATGAGACGTTTTGTTAAAGCTATGTATGGCGACTGGGCCGCATAGTACCATCCGAATGTGCTAAGCGGATGAGATAGTATAAGACAAGTGGAGGTGGACAAGATCAAGACGAGCCAGTTATGAGCAGAGAAAGACGAGAACGTTGCCCAAGGACGAGGTTGACATCAGGTTGAAAATTGAAATGATGCACAGGGCGGAACAACAGCCGGAAGCTTTCGGGATGTCCCACGGTCGGGTTCATATGTGACGATCCGGTACTTTCCTTACTGACTGATTATCTGTCTCTTTATCTTATCTTTTATTTCGACTTCATTCCATTCCGTCGACCTATACACGAGTTATCCCTCTCCATTCTTCACTATCCTTTTTCATCTGAAACCATTCCTTACCATTAACCCTGAATATAACCTCTTTTATCTAGACCCTTTTACATAGTCTTAGGACACTATTCTACAGTATAAATACAGGCCATGTTCTAGATACAATCCCCCAGTGAATAACTAGCATTTATACCTGTCTATTCAGTGCTTAAGCCTCACTACCATATACATTCCGTGTGTCAGTACAAAGCTATCGATACTCCCGCAGTCACGATAGTCACTACTGTCACATCATAATATAACTCCTGAGCCGCGCAATCCCGGACATGGCTGAGCGCTGAACCCCGGAACCGGTTATTTTTGCGTAGAAGGTGAGACATGCTCTGAATCTATAATACTTGTTTCATCCTTCCAATAGCTCTGTGCTCATCTTGTCTACCCTTCGAGATGAATGCTGTCGGTCCAAAAACGAATTCTTGGGGCCTGGAGTTTCCAATGCAGGCGTTCAGTGAGATTCTATTACCTCTCGGTGTGCATGATGCATGACCTTTTATGTAAATTCTCGTTTCTCTTTCCGTCGACAATGACTCTGAGAAAAAACATCTGAAGCCTTATGTTGAACGACCTGGCGACAAGACACAACCGAATCCAGAGTCATAACCTCTACGGGACACTGTCATACCATCACTCGCTCTTCTTTCCGCCTTTTAGGCCATTCCCTGTATATCCCTTTCCCATCTTATCTACTGCTGCTGCGTCCCCTCATATTGGCCGTTGAAGTCGGGGAATCTTTGTTATTTGGTGTCCATCTCCACTCAGATCCCTTATTGATAGATGTTCAGTCGCAACTAGGAGTACCGGAAAAGGCAGGAGTGAGGACCAACCTGCGATGCAAGACTTCCAATGCCAATGTGAGTTTTTTTTGACAGTATATCCTGAAGGTCCGCTTCATTTTAACTTACCATCTTCCTCATCGCCTAGCCTGCGCGCTTTAGATATACCGTTGTATGGGCGTTTGGCTGGAATCCATCTAACATTCATCAACAAACCCCCAGTGGCTTATAACGATGGTTAGGGATCAGGTAAGCACGTAATCTATGCAAAATATCTCTTACCGATCTTCGCTTATTTACACATCTCAGAAACGTCTTGGGGCTATAGTTTCCACGACGAGCGCCGGCGCCTATCTAGCACCTACCGACCTCACTCTCGGTCCTTCACCAACGTACTAACGCTCCCTGCGCCCCAATCAGAGAAAATAATGGGCTAAACCCCTGGTGAGCATTTCCATGAACTCTCTAAAACGCGTCTTAGCTGCATACCTCTGATTTTATGAGTTAGGTCATGTCCTGCACATACGTCGCGGAACACTCATGGGGCCGCGGGTGAGCGATCTGAGAATGATATTGGTGCGTCATTGAATTACAATCAGCTAAGGCTTAAAGCGACATACAGCCAACTCGGAAACCACGCATATGGGGTACTGGCGTACTTTCTATAAGATAATTCCGGAGATTGGGAGTATGGGAGAGCGATGGAAATCTCGTCGAGGGTGATTGCTTACCGTACACGAGCCTCATCAGCAAAACCCCAACAACAGTATTCCGAACATCCCAAGTCAATGCAGCGATGAATGCAGTATGTATCTAGTACACTCGCTACCTCTACACTGGCAAAGACTGCGGCAAAGGCTTCGAGTTCCTCTTCAACTCCTCCGATGTGCACGAGCGCTCCCCTGGCGGCCTCATCAGCACGTCCGTAGGCGCGGAGGCCTGAGCAGCGACAACCCCGAGTCTCTGCACATCGAGAAGCTCAGGAAATATCTCGTGTTGATGGGGCGCTTGCGCCTCTACTTGGACGTGCGCATTGCGATGACAAGCAATTTTGGGGGCACGCATATGAGAACACGCCGGCGATCTTCTCGTCTCGCATTTTCCATATTTCCAAACCGAGCTCGCGGCGTGGCTAAATGCTAAACCATCTGCGAACGGGTCCGAACCCCCTTGCCCCCATTCACACCGGCGTCACTGCACTTCACGCCCAGCTTCATATACACCGACATGCTCATCTTCTCACATCGCTCGTACAACCTCTCCAGCGCCTTCGCCATCCTGCGGTCATCCCTCTACCTCTCGCTCTTAACGCTGCACGACGAAGTCCAGGCGCGCATTATTCAGGGGATGATACACGGGGTGTTCCACGCGTTCATCCCCCTCTCCGTGTACGAGTCCCTAACCCAAGGTCAGTGGGGCACGGGCGGGTGCCGCGGCCTCCAGTGCGCGGCGCGGGTGTTGCATTTCGCGATGGAGGAAGACATGCGGAACGCGTCCTGGAACGAGGCGCGCGGCGCAGGTTGGTGGGCATGTTCAGGGAGGGGTGATGCACCGCCGAGTACACGGCACTCACCCCGAAACTGCGGGACTCGCTGCTCTACGGGCTGGGGCTGTTCAAGCGCACGACACCTCGCAATGCGTTCGCGAAGCTGTGGGTGGTGGAGCATGCATTGCGCAAGATCGGGAGGATGATTGAGCCGCGGGGGATGTTGTTAGGGAGACGCTGAGGCAGGGGCAAGCGGGCGTGGACGAGGTGCTTGCGCGGGAGAGTGATGGGTGTTTGGGTGCGGTTGGGGATGGGAATGAAAAGGGCGATGATGGCGAGAGAGAGGATTGCGAGGGAGATTGCGAGGGAGCGGAATGGATGGAGATTATAAGAAGTGGCAAGGTCAGGTTCGAGGATGGGGAGCGCGCCGAGTGGGCAATGGCGGCTATGCTCAAGGGGTGAGAGAGCCGTGGGTGCCGGCGCTGTATCAGGTGCGTGTCCGTTTCTCTCCTTTTTCATAAGAACTCGTCGTTGAATCCCACACAACGCATACAACACCACGGATGTTCGTCTCCTCTTTCCTCCTGCGCCCGCACCCAACCGACACCTCCGACCTTATGCTCCCTGTGACATCGCATGTGCACATGCAGGTCGAGTAGGCCAGGATCAAGCTGCTGAAATAGATCGGGAAGCAGTGGTTAGATGTGCGCATGAAGCGCGGGTTTGATTGTTTTGAGGGGTGGGCGTTGAATGAAATCAGTGATCGTGAGTTTATCTTTTGTGCTGCTTTTTTTTTAAAAAAAGAAAAAGAAAAAGGAGTTTAAACACGCATGCATTTATTGCCTCTTTTTGTAACTTAGTGTGCTAACACACACCTCTTTTTTTTTACTAAAAAAACCAGACATCGAAGTGCTGATAGAAGACCTGCTCGGCCCGCCGTCCTTCACGTCCAACAAAGGCCTCTCCCCGTCCTCCTCATCACATTCCCTTTCCATCTACTTCCTCCCTCTCTACACTCAAGCGTCAGATAAAACCCAACCATCCCAATAACAACAACAGCCAAAAAAACCATAATCATAGGCAACATCACCATCTCCGACCGATGTCGAACCACTTGCACACGTCGAAGGTGGACGCGGCGAGCAGCATGAGCGTGAGCATGTTGAGCCGGAGTATCGTGGGTGCGTCTGTGAGTGGGGCCGAGGCTGGGGGTGCAGTATGAGTAGTGTCGCGGTGTGGCTGGGGGTACGGGTTTGAGGAGAGTACAAGTAGTGTCGCATCGTCTGTACGCATGGGGAGGGATAGGGGTGGAGATGTGGGCAGAATTCACTGTTATCTCCGCCTAGCCGGCCTGGTACCGAATCGAGGATAGCACTGAGGAGTAATGCTGCGAGCACGCAGTGTGTCGAGTGTGTCGAGTGGCGCCAGTGTAAGCACGATTTCTGCTGTGCAGCCTGGTGTGGGAGGGCACACGGCGAGGACGAATGACGATAACAGCAGCATGAAGGAGAAGATGTCGCCTGTGAAGAGGATCGTGTCGGAATTGCGCGCTGCAAATGCCAACGCCAACGCTGCTTCGAATATGTTTAGGAAGGCGCCAGACAGGGAGAGGGAAAGGCCGGACTCGAAGCTTACGCCGTCAATTGTGGAACCGGGTGGTGTGGGGGACAGTGATATCTGTCTTACAGATGAGGACGTGGATTCGGATCTGGGTGCTGGCGATGAGGATAGAGATAAGGTTGGGGTTGATGAACGGGATGAAGAGAATGGAGAGGATAGGGAAGATGTGACTGGGATGGAGAGTGCATTGGATGGGGAAGGACGGGATCAAGAGGATGTGGTCGCAGACGTGGACGTGGAAAATTCTGAGGCGGGCGACGATGATGATACCATCAGTTTCGAAGGCAATGGCAATGAAGACCAAGCACAGGCACAGGATAACACGCAGAGCCTCACGAGCAAGGTCCCGTTGGTGTGCCATACCCCCGTGGCAGGCCGGGCTGGCGACAAACATCGTCACCTCTGCTGCAACATCGGCATTCCGCACAGGCGTCCGTACGCATACAACCATGGCATCAGCCTCAGTGTCGAAGCCAAAATCGCTCGCTCAGCCCATAAAATCCCAGCCGCCTTCTCAGAAAATGCCGCCGCGCAAAGCGATTATTTCGTCCTCGGCCTAGAGGGAGCGCATACAGTGTCACCACGCCGCGCACGACGACGCCGTCGCCGTCTACTTCGCAACCCTTGTCGAAGTGTCTACAAGGTCGATCTCGGGTGGGAGCAAGAGACCGGTGTCCAGCGCGACTAGTGCAACGGACACGGAGAACACGTACCGCACCGCACCCGGAAACACGGGCGTTGCAGGGTCGTCTGTGTCTGTGCGCCAGAGGAGAACGTCAGTGACGTGCATGACGTGCATGGGTACAGCTGGGGGAGGCGGGAGGTCGGCGGCGGGCTCACCAGTGCATACGCGGATGTGCAAGATCTCGGGCACGAGTGTGAGCTCTGTGGAAAGCAAAAGTTGAGTTGGCACGAATCCGTATCAAATACCATGACGAGTAGATGCAAAGTAGAAGATGACGACACCAAGCGTCATTGCCATGAGAAACACCCCAAGAAGTCTGTGTTTTCAGGTCACCTGAAAACGGGACTGATATTGAATTTATAAGCTCAGTTTTTACTTGACCTGAAAAACGAAAATACAACTTAATTTGAAGACTGTACAGGCATCCACCGGCTAATGTGACACAACTAGCCGGTGTTACACTCTCAACGGTAATTCTCACTTTTCACATTGATTTTTGCACCTATTAACACGAATTCTTTTGTACATTGTAGCTACTATTCAGGTTTATAAATATGTAGTAAAATTTTATTTTATTTTGCGCTGGGTACAGGTGTATTTTGATTGAAACAGCAGTGTAACATGTTAAATTATAGTAAGTTGAAATTTATTTGAGATCTCCTACAATTTGGGCTCCATGTAGATGTAAAATTGTGGTCTAGTAATATAACTAACATGCATATCAACATCCTGTAGCAATTTGAGGGCCATAGCATGTGAGCAAGCATCGGTGCAGGTCTTTAAAAATTGTGAGAATTTCAAAATAGAGGCTGCCGCAAGGTTGCCTTGAGGCACATTTTGTGTCGACAGAATGGCATCTGGTGCTCTTCAAATCACACCTCCACCTCACACTCTTATTCTCTACTCAATTTGATGGCTGGCCGAGCAAAATCACTACTTGAAAAATCCAGAAAATATAAGCAAAAACATGATCAGCTAATGGCTCAAGCTGTCAAAGCATATCAAGCTGAGCAGAAGAAGCCGAAGAAAGCACGGATGGGGCTGCGCAAAACATGCATGCTTTTTGAAGGCTTGCATATTCAAGAAACCAATAGCGAGCAGATTAAACTTAATCATATGACACTGAAACATTTGGCAGAAGGTGGAAAGACTCGTGAACAGGCTAATACAGACTGTGCTTGGCTTACACCAGGAGAGGAGAACATTGTTGTTGAGTTTCTTAATGAGGTTGCAAGCCGTGGATTCCCATATGATCATAGGGCGCACCAAGGGACTAGTGGACCAAATTGCCAGTGCCCGACTAGGAGATGCGTTTCCTGTAACAGGTGTTGGTATTAACTGGACCTACCGATTCAAGGTCAGGAATGGTGATGATATCAAGATGTCCCGATCACGACCTTTGGAAGATAAAAGAGGTCGTGCAGCCAACCCTGCCAACAACACTCTTTGGTTCGAGACCATTCTTCTGGGCACAATCACAAAATATTCAATCAAGCCTATCAATATGTATGCATCTGATGAGATTGGATTTCAGGGACAAGGTCAAGGAGAGCGGGAGTTTGTTTTTGGCCCTCGTACCAAAGGAGACCCATACCAGCAGCGTGCAGGAACACGGGAGAATATCACTGGTATTGTAACTATCTGTGCAGATGGAACAACCATTCCCCCCCTCTGTGATATTCAAGGGCAATGCATACAATGTCAGATGGGGAGATAATAATCCTCTCAATGCTTCATATGAATTTCGCTTTTTGATCAAGAAATACTAATTATTCAATTTTTCCACTTTTAGATTAGGATATCAGAAGAAGGGCTGGACCGATGGTGAGATTGGAATTGAGTGGATCAAGCAATTTGATCAATTGACACGGACAAAGGCCAAAAACGAGCACCGGTTACTGATTGTGGATGGCCATAATTCCCACTACACTGTTCCCTTCCTTCAATATGCCCGCGAGAACCAGATTGTTGTCATCTGCTATCCTGCACATGGAACACACATTTATCAAGGTCTTGATGTTGTGATTTTCTCACCTTTGAAAACATATCTTTCCCAGGAACGAGATAACTGGTTCCGAAGCACTGGTCAACCTATGGACAAAAACAATTTTTTGCAGATTTTTTCGAAGGCCTACGTCGCTGCTCTGACACCCGAAAATATCAAAATGGCTTTTAAAAAGACTGGAATCCATCCATATGATCCATCTGTCATTACAGAAAGCATGCTTGCTCCAAGCAAAGACACATCCTATGAGGTTCACCTCCCAGTACCCATGAAACAGGCCTCAGAACCTGTCCAAGCCCTTGCCAAGGCACTCCGTGATTTACAACTTGTGGATTCCAGCAGCTCAGTTGATACCGAGACGATGACATCAGCCGCGAGAGATAAGGAGCACGGAAATGGCTGATGGAGCCGGACCGCGGGAAGTCCAGATCACATGCTCATCTAACCGAGTGTTGAATCAGTCAACAAGAAATTCAACACCTGCAACAACCTCCCCACTCCATCTCCATCCCCAGACTCTACTCTTCAGGTGCTCGCAAATACTGTCAACTCTTTGAAGCAGACAAACCTTGGCCATCTTGTTTCCCACACCCCTGCTGTCTCTTCTGATCCCATGCCTTCTCACACCACTCGCACAAAGGAGAGTCTGTCTGGACCTGTCAACAATCGTATTGCTGCCCTCGAGATACAGCCCTGCACTCCCAATGAGCTTCTTCTCCTCTCTGCCCTTCGTGAATCTGAAGCCCATGTCAATAGGATGGAGAATCATGCTTTTGAGCTCCAGGCATCCCACATTCTGAATGAGGCCTATGCTCGATGACTTAAGCAACAACTGGCAGCAAAGAGGAGAAAAAGTCGAAGAAGAAGGCTGGGAAGCTGGTAGGGGATGGCCTCCCTCGCCCTCCCTTACAGGTGACCAGTTCTATGAGCTTGCAAAGAGGAAGGAGAGGGAGATTTGTGATGAGGAAAGGCTGAGGGAGGACAGGAGAGGGGCCAAAGAAAGGTACAGAGAGGCCCTTGCACTGTGGAAGGTTGCAGATGAGCGAAGGAAGGGGGGAGGCTGCAGAGGCTAGGGTGAAGAACAAGAAGGCCACTGAAGATTTTAACAAGAAGAAGGCAGCTGCAGCGAAGAAGGGAACAAAGTTGAAGAATTCTGACAAACCTACCCCCATCCCCATCCCAAAAGCAATTCCGAGGCCGAAATTAAAGGATTTTTCAGACGATTTTTGCAGGCAGGTGCTCCTGGTGACGATGAAGACGATAGGGAGGTTTTTGAGGCCGTGGAGAGTGGCAGCGAGGGCAGCGAGGACGACGAAGACGATGAGGATGAAGATTAAACGATTTTCGGAGCCATCCGGGCCGGGCCTCCGTCGCATGTCACACTCAATAGTGTGGCTCATTTTGTACCTCTCTCTCGTATTTTGTGTATATCCTCACCATCCCTTCATCTTTTTTTGTAAATAAAAGCTCTGTTATGTACTTTGGACATTTCTCTATATTTCTTGTTGTTTTTTTAGGTACTACTACGTGCAGTTTTTTATTAAATGAATTCGACTTTTTGGTGTATCACATGACGGTGGATGCCTGTATAATAAACTGAACAAAAGACTATTTTGATTGCTCGTTTCGTGAGGCCCGAAACAACAAGAAAGAATAAAAGAATCATCATATTCTATTTCAGTTACAATTAGTAGCTTTATTATCTATCAGTTTAGGTGTGTTTGAAACATCTATTTTCAACTTGATGTTGAGGGCTGAGGCTTTGCCCAGCAGTACGAGTCCTTTTTCTTTTTACACCAGAATCTGCACGAAATTATATTATCTAATAATTATTTATTATGTTATCAATAATCATAGTATCATGGTGACCTACGGCAGATTTCACGTGACAGTAGCAAAGGAGAGGTGACTCACGTGAATTGTCAAATCTGCCTCCATTAGCCTTAGAACCAAATAGGATATCAATCTTACAGGTGACTCACATGAATTCTTGAATCTGCTAAGCGCCTATCAATGTTATCTTGTGTTTGATTAAGCAGAAAGGCCTAGAAAGGCCGACAATGGTATTTATTAAGGTTGTACAGACTGCAATGTGGACGAAAGTTAATATTATGGTTCAAAATAAAAACATGGTAATTATGAATACATTCGTTAATGAACAAGAAATTTTACAATCTAAAATGTATGAGAGGAAAAATAGCAGGCTAGCAGATATAACATGTGTCCAATGATCAAATTGGATATGAGAGCAAGTGGTTTAGTTCGTAATATGAGTACTGACATATACATTACGTGCGTGTTTCATCTGCAATCTGTTCATGTTCTTCTGCCTCTGGGTCTCATATGCGACACAACAAGATGACAAGTTGACCTCAATATCTTCACCTGTTATGTCATCCGGCTGAGTCGTATTTCCTGTTAACAACATTGACAACCAATATATTGCCCTTTGGATCTTTATGAGCATGAACACATCGAACGTACTTCCCACTATGTGTACCTTCTATAATTGCCAGAAGGTGGCAGTTGTGATTAGCCATTGGGTATTTCGGTGTTATAAGGCGTGGATCTACTGCAACTGTCCGTTTTGATCTTGTTGAAAAATGTTGCAGTGTGATCGTGCCATCGATATCTTGATAGACAGTTATGAATATTTCTTTATCAGAAAGTGGCCTGCCTTCAGCGTTGACAACTAGTTGTAATCCAACCAGTTCTTGTTTAATGAGCACATGGTCCATGGATTGTGTGTTAAGAGAGATTGCAGTTGTATGGTGATCACTGGACATTTCCACAATAGCTTGATCATTTGTGTCAGTAAATGCACGTGGAGAGTTCATGACATGTAATGGATTCCATGCAGGAGTGCTGCAGCTGACCTCATCAGGTAGTGGTAGAGGAGTGTTGCCTCCAATGTTTTGTGGCAGATTTTGGGGTAAAGATACTCTGGACGCATTAACTATTGCATTTACCTCTTCTGGTCTCATTTCCTTCAAAGTTTTCGATGTCCTGTAACATTTGTTATGATTCATGAAAAAAACTTAAATGTTCATAAGCAATGTGCACCCATGCACCAAGACATCCTTGCAATTCACATTGACCTTCTTGAAAGGGGAATTGGGATCATAACGGGATACTCCAATCAAATTTTGTATGTTATCGTCTTCTTGAGATTGCAGTGAAACATCTTTTATGACACCGATAGCGCCTTTAAGTACGTGATGGCTCTTCATTACAATGACAGTGATGCCACACCAAGGGTGTTTGTTTTGAGTATTTAGGCGAGATGTATATTCCATCTCGTGCAACACATGTTGAAATGGGACCTTGCATTTTGAGACGCTGTTGACGTGTACGTCTATATACTGAGACTGCCATCAGACTTTGCATCTCAGCTATGTCATCTCAGACACACCTTTATGTTTTCATCTGTCATTGATGCTCCATAATTCCTCTCCCTTTGATTATCCACAACAGTCGCGAACTGATTGTTTGACTTTGACGATCCATCCAGTGAAATCTGCATGTATACCGCTGTTCACGCGCACATAATCCCCTGGTTCAAACATTTTCTCCACATCATCCCACATAGTATGTATGACAGAAGGTGGAACTTTGGGCCATCTTGTGCTTTTGTCAAAACTGCCAATTGTATTGTTCCCAGCTTCATTATCAGACGAGTAGGTTTCATCATCATCAACAGAGACATCTACAAAACGACTGGTCGTCTCTACCACAGATCCTCTCCAGCCAACGGAAGTTAACATGACTGAGTCACCTTCATCTATGTTCCATTCACATGGTTTAGGCATTGGGGGTTGATTACGAAGGGGTGTCAGCTAAGCTGGAACAATTTGAATAATCTAT
The DNA here is from genome assembly GCA_023853785.1 of Psilocybe azurescens. Classification (NCBI taxonomy): domain Eukaryota; kingdom Fungi; phylum Basidiomycota; class Agaricomycetes; order Agaricales; family Agrocybaceae; genus Psilocybe; species Psilocybe azurescens. Next base: position 88,942 of record JAJIRX010000651.1, on the reverse strand, counting down.
TCGTCATATCATCCACGTCTGTCGCGATATAGCCATAGTCAAGTCTTTTCTTTATGAGGCCTCTTTCGAATGTCATGTCGCCCTATGTGATAGGTAAATTGATTGTCTACAGTGTCTCTGATTGCATTGCAAAATTCCAATGGATTGAAGAGTCTCAGTTCAGGTATATAACACATCAATTTTCGCTTGAGGGAAACTTCTTCTCTCGATTGATACGCAATGCGCAGAACCAGTAACAAGGAAACGCCCCATGCATTCGTAGATTCAACACGTCTGACATCTCCTTTGTATAATCCTTTGATTATCCTGACCCATTGTCCCTGCAAAACATCTCTTTTTTGTTAAACATGCGAAGTATGTTCAAGGATTCGTCCCTTTGGATCAGCTTGCGACCAATTCCGTGTCGGGTGCGAATTATACCCGGGGTCTTCATGAGTAATTCAACAGTCTCTTGGTTCATCGTGCACTCTAGGTATATGTGGCCTTGTACCGAAACTCATGTAAAGGCAGAACATAGCTGGTGGTGATTGCGTGCAGTATGGAGTAACGACATGACCACAATTTCTTCCTCTCCTTTCTACTAAAATCAGCTGAGTTGTATAGAACGGTATAAATGCACACGTACTCTACAGTCAACCCTCCATGTTGGATAGTCAGAAGACTGATGGCTGTATGTTTGATGGTTCTGCTCAATGGCATCGACATATTTGGATCCAAAATTCTGCGAATCCAAGGCCACATGATCTATCCTTTCCTGTATTCGTTGAATGACATTGGCCATTCTTTTGTCCCTAGTTTCATTGATTTCCACAACACTCTTGAGTACTAAATCTAAATCGTCTCCTTCGTTGTTATCATCATTGATGAAGCAATCTTCATAGACATGCATTACATTAATGGCTTGAATAAGAACGACGTTGATGCCATACCAAAGTCTTCGAATTCATCAGATTCATCCTCGTCGACATCGACCTGTTGCGCCTCTACATCGATAAATTGTAGGACAGACACATTTCGCTGCTTGATTCATGCGGTCAGTTTTGATCAATGTGCTTATAGATAGTAGGACACACTCGTTTCATGCCAGACATGTATAGATATACTTTTTAAAGTAGCCGCCAATATGTTTATGTTGACTGAAGTTGTAGATTGATTCAATTCGGGACGTCTACTTTAAGGGTGTAACAATATCTCGAATTAGCTCTACAAGCACACAAGTTATATTTTAGTTTGAGGAGATTTCTATTATTATATATATTCCTGTTACTCATTGAATCAATATGCGACGTGGATTGAATTTCAGGCAGACAAACATCTACTGCACTAGGTATATCATGCACAGCTCTACTTACCTTAACAGGATCAATGTCGGAGGAGAGTAGGAAAGCGTGAGAATATATCAGATCGCAGAAGATAATCGAGCGGCGAAACAAAATCTCGGTGTATTCCGAAATATTTATGTGCGTGACGTTCAATAATGGCGGTGCGACAACATTCACACGCTTTCCGTTTTCATAGGAACCACCATGTAGCCTGCCGGCGTGTATGTGATATGTCCTGGATGGTCGGTAGCGATCATCATACCGCATACCTACAATGTATATCTATGTACATAGAGGATGAGCATCATTAATATGTCTGTAGCTATATCAAATGGTAGACAGTAGTAAGATGGAACAGGGATCAACTATAAGGTCGCAAGCAGTTTACAATCAATCCCTAACATAGACAGCATATATGGCATGCTTGACATGGCCACCACAGATGGAGGTACGCAGCCACTGAGAACTGTCCATCAGATCACTTATATTGCGTTCCCTGACACATTGTCGACCGGTAGTGATCCCGTCATGATACCACACATCGCCCCATGTGTCTACGATGCGACTGACGAAATGTTGTTGACCTCCATACACGACTCCGGCAAGTCTATAGCAAAATCGAATGCCGTCTGATGCATAAAGCAGCTCAGTATCGATCAGAAATCTAGGGTTTCCCAGTTCAATCATCGTAATATAAGGCATGCATTCAATTCTATGTGATATGCTCAATCTCACTAAACATTGATTTCCAGCACACAATGGACATATTTTTTACTTTCTCATTGATTCTCACTCAAATTCCAACCAAGACTATCAGATATTAATGCTTCTGCAACAGCATCGTTGTGAAATTGACCCGTCGACATGAGACCCATGAATTCTCCGAAGTGTAGGAGGGGAGTAGGTCAGTGATAATTGCATACATTGCAAGATAGCTCTAAGGTACCACTTGTGCGACATCCCATTAATGCAAAAGCTATCTTATATATGACGGTCAATCTTTGTCCCAGGGGAAAATTAATGGGATTGGTCTCTCTCAGCTTGTCCCTAACACTATTTCGGGTTTGTTCAAGTGACATAGTACCATTAGCACAACTCGAGAAGCCCACACACAGCTTGTCCATAAAAGGTGAGATGTCACTAGATCGTCTCTGCCATTGCTGAGGATTTGTTTCCCATATATTATACATAATAGTAAAGATAGAATCGTAACCGCAGCTGTAGTTTGTGTGATCCCACAAGATGCCTGTAGGCAAGGGAAGCGTGGGTATCGTTATTTGCTGTATGTTTTGCCTTCTTTATATTTGTAACAGCACTCTGCGCAGTTGAATCTTCATCCGCCCTTTTTTAGAAAGGGTTTTTAGTACCTTAAGTGTTATATTGTCTAGGGACCACGTGCCGTCGTGTACGACCTGTTTGATTATGCTTTCTCCAGGTGCATAAGCGAGGGCAGAGTGCCAAGTATTATCGATAGCACTCGATTTATTCCATAACATATATGCCCTGATAGGTGGGTTCCTCAAAGTGTGAGGAATAGTGTTAGGAAGGACATCATCATACCTCAATCTGGTTACTTCATCCAATATGTTAAGCTCTCTGAATTCTTGACGAAGATGACCGCTAATACCTCTTGTGATTTTTTTAGCATCTACTGCACACAGAATGATAGTGCCCTCTGCACTCAAGCTCCTGGACAGACACGTATAATATGACATGTGATCTTTACAATGTTCCAAGTGAATCACATTGTACATCCTCGTTTTACCCTGAGACGCATAGTCAGTCATCGCAAAATTTGGAAGCACGAGGATCTGCTGACGTTGTATACATAACTTACCTGATTTAAGCATGTATGTTATGTGAGACGATGTCCGAGTAAGTGGTACAACATTTTCAGGAAGGTCAGGCAACTTGATAATCTGTGGTGGATTTACTAATTCAACAAAGAGTGTGTCAAGTACAGGTCTTTGAACGGTCCTTGCGATGACTCCCATCCTACAACAACAGCTTCTTGACCTTTTATAATACACAACTCCTTGGCATCATTGTTTCTTATCATCACGGGCATGCCTACACACAAGGAAAGCTTTGAAGCTACTTGTTTGCTAGAACACAGACTACAACTCCACAGAGCCTCTTGAAGTTTTTGCAACATTTTATGTTGTTTTGGACAATTCGCCTTGGCCACACGACGCTTTGATCTTTTGCAATTCTCACCTTCTTGAACACCAAGATTATCAATCGAGTAGAAATGATAAAGAGTCTGGCCCGTGTCTGTGGCGAAACACGCAGCGCCCTGTTCGTTGAACCTGTCTTTCTGATTATTCCAGGCAGTGATAGCTGATACATTCCTAAACTTATCGTCCGTCAAAGGAGACACACCATTTCTCATCAATTTCAAAGGTGTTCTGGTGTTCAAGAACTCGATATCAGATGCCGTACAATTTGCATATCTTATGTTCTCTAGAGCCGTGCGCAGCTTAGAATCAGCGACAGACTGCGTCTTCTGCCTCATATTTTGCTTCAGTATGACAACCGTAGTGAACTGATGCCAGAATATTTTACCTAGTGTAGCCTCTTGATCACTCGGTCTCATACGTGAATCCTGGGTATGCTTGATGCTTGGGCTGTAAAAGGGAAGATTGCCGACAGGTGGAAGTTGTGCAAAATCTCCGGCAAGTATCATCAATACTCCTCCAAAAACAGAATCGCTATTGAAGACCTGCAACAGATGCTGACTGATTGCAAAAAGGTCACGGGCAGATAGCATAGAAATTTCATCAATAAATATATACTCCACACCTGTTAGTCGTGGTGTGCACTTCGTTTATAACAGCACCTTCATTTTTGGAGAAATCTTGACCAGAATCGGACCTGGAATAGATACCCAAAGCACTGTGATACATAGAACCATTGGGAAGAGCAGCTGCAGTGCCTGTAGGTGCGAAGACAACAAATCGGTGCGACTCTCCCCTTAATTCAAACATGTGTACAATAGCCTTAATGACTTGACTCTTGCCAGTACCTCCCATCCCGCCTAGATGCATTCTCATCTGATCAGGTGATAAAGAACTCACATGATTTGCAACAATGCGAAACACCCTTTCCTGTTCTATGTTCAATGTGAATTGATCAACAATAGTATTCGCTAGAACATCGTGGTCTGACTTGCTTGCTTTGTAGCTTCTCAAAAGGTAGTTGGATGATAAAATCCTGACATCATTACTGGAGTCTGCTGCAAAACCCATTTCGACGTCTTTGCTAGGAAGTATGGGGGTATGTACCCTGCTAATTTTTTCTTGAACATCTTCACACGTTCACCTTTTATCAAAGCAGCCCACGCAGTATGTGACTTAGAAATTGATGGTACGAATCTGGCGCAGACAGATTTTGCAGCAAATGATGCCTTGTCCAACCAGCCTGTAGACTTTATCAGATTGTCCACTGCTTGTTTACACGCGACCTTGTTACAATATGCGCTTCCTATCTCTTCGTATTGCCCATCATCATCTACTCCATCTAGACCTACAAAATCATCAGTGTATCTGTCATCGTCTTCAAGTTCATCATGATCGTCATACGTATTCGGGAACAGGCCAGTCTGTTCGTTTTCTCTTTTTTCAATTGTGCATGGAAATCATCTCTTGCATCCAGACATTCATATCTAAGGTTGAAATTTCGCATTAGTTCTGTGTGGCGCAGCAAAAAGTGTAATTGTCAAAAGCCTGCTCCCACGTCTGATTAAAAAGTTTGAGATTGCCACAATTTCTCCAAGGCCTAAACAGAGTCAACATGGAACAACAATAATAATCTCTGTTACCTCTATCACGGCGTGGAAGAGTACCACCTACAAAGTTAGGAACTGTCTTTGCACACGGTCAATGTCACATTTCACCAGGTGTGTATCATAGAGCGGATGTCCTTCCATAAAGGCTATGAACTTACCTCTGTTCGTTGCTTTAGACTTATCAGGTCCACCTCCACTCATTAGTATATCATCAACACATCCTGCCTTGACTACATTAGCATCTGCATAGGTCTTCTCTAATTCCTTTTAGTGCGCTTTCTGCGTTCATATGTTTGCATCCATTCAAAAAGAGACATATCACTAAACATGGCCGGTCTGTATTTATAGTCGCCGATATTGTTCGACCCCACGTACATGCCGTCGTGCCTCCCCAATACTACTTTATCTTCCTGTTGATCAACCAATTGTAGATCTTCAACATCAGACGCATTTTGTTCATTCGCATCTGACGATGGCATCCAATGCTTCCAAACATCACTGACATAACTTTTCCACCAAAATGGCACAAACACATGATCAGTATAATGATTGGGGTTTCCAAGAAGATACATAGACGCCATGGGTGATCCTATTTCCATCTTAGATGACAGGGAATTGACAATTTTCAACATCAGTCTTCGACCGGCATCTGTTCCTTCTGTTTCTACAGCATCGTCGCTGATGTTGTTATCTTCTCTTTCAAAGACATTGTACATGGAGGCAAATATCTGATAGGTTTTTAGAGCAGGTTTGCTAATATAATCAGAGATGTATGACACAATTGCTTTCACGGAGGTGCCAGATAGGAGGCTAGAAACATCTGTGTTAGATCTAGTGAGATAAGAAAGAGTCAGAGAAAAAGTATTGATCATTGATTCCAATTTTTTATGAATATATGTCCATCCTCAAAGTCTATCTTTGACTCTTCATATAATGCTCTAGAAAAACGAGCTTTACAGTTTCCATTATGGTCCAGGCATCTTTTAGGAGTGCATTTAGTAGAGGATGTTTTACCACCAGCTTTATTGTTATGCTCATCAGAGGAAATACTGCACTTATGAACATTTGATCTCAGTACAATGTCATCAACTGTATTCTTAAATTGAACCCACCAACTAGCATTGGACTTACATCTATCGCAATGCTCCGATCCATCAGAGTCTGTACATTGCAATGGCGCAGGAACAGGAAGGGTAAGTGTAGGATCAATGTACTGACTGTCAATGATTGGCTTATCCTCTTGCAGTATTGTATGAATACCACTAGTGTTGTGCTCATGAAATTGTGGAGTTCTATCTTTGATGGCCTGCATGGGGCCAGTAATAAATTCACCTTGATGAGCACCCTCCAGGTAAGCCAGAAGCTCTCTTTGAAACATGGAATCACCACTCATTAAACGATCTCGGATCTCCTGTGGGGACAAAGCACCTTTGATCCATAGCAATATGTGCAAATGCAAGGTGAGCCTTCCTTGCTGTTCCACAGTGCCATAATAAGCAGATGTTTGGCCATACAGTCCATCTGTGCCAGTGCCAACACCTAGTACATGCTTGATAAATAATTCCATGACAAGGTGGAAGAAACGTGCAGCAGCTACAGGATTCCGTGCTACAATCCTGTTTCTATCTGAAGATGATAATACATCAGGTTTAAATGTAACATGATCACTGGAATAATAAATTGAAATTGGATGTCTGTTATCTGCTGGTGACAGTGTTATGAACCATAAAGGGCATCCCTTGAATGCAAGCAGAGACCATATTTTGTTTCGTATATATTTCTTAGATGTGATAGAGCCTTTGACATATCCTCCAATATGATCCAAATCTTCTAGTATTTTAAAACAGGCTGTCTCATGTTCATTTGATGGTTTTACATGGTCACCATTAGCAAGCCGTGTGGTGACATCATGAAGTACAGACTTATCCAATGTAACAAGTCTCCTAGAGATCTCAGCAAAGTTACGTCTTTTGGCAACAAGAAAACTGCCTGTTATGCCTCCTTTCAACTGCTCATGATTGAATGCAATTATTGGGAAATATAAATCATGTTGAAACCATTTGTCATGATACATGAGAAGTCTACATTTATGATCCAATTCAGAAAATTTTTTTTTAAGGAAGGCTAACCAATTCCACCATAGCCATAAGGGAAAAGCCACGGGAAAATTTGTGGGTAAGCCTGTGGGTTGTCATACATTGATTGAGGTTTTATATCATGGTCTATACCAAGAAATTTACCTTCACTTTCTAAATGCTGAAGAGCTCTGGCTTTAAGAGCTTGTATTGACATATTTCCATAGTCTGCACTGCTCAAACCATGGACAGTGAATGGGCAGGGACCTTCCACAGATCCTTCCTCCTCCCTCGTTGTCATGCATACTCATGGAAGATGCAATGTGATTAGAACTTTCATCTTTTATTCTAAAATCAACTGTAACAGGAACACCAACCAGAGGATATGATTCAATGTTCTCTATTGATATCTCAAGGTCAATATAGTCTCTATTATCAAGCTTCAACCATTCCAATGCCTCCACTACCTTACATCGACAAACAAGCATTGGACATCTCTTGAAGTCTTCTTCAGTTGGCTGAGCAGGCCCAGTGAATACAGAAGCAAGTACCTCACTCATTTCATTTTTAGAGGGTGGCAGCTTATGATACACTTTGACTGTAGGATTAGAATACATTATCACATTTGCAGTCATTTTTGCTCTACCGGAAGATACACAAACTAGGCATCTGTTGTGACGCACACGTGCAATCATCATTTGCTCAGCAAAAGACAGGTTCTGTAGCTGAACAGGGATACAACCTAACCACATGTTGTTAGCAAGGGCATACTTTGGAATGCGATTGGAGTGTACCACAATTGCACAAGAAGTGCAGATATGGTCACACTGATTGTCTACAATGGGTCCAGGAATATTTACTACAGGCTCTTGGGCAGAATGTCTCTCAGCTCTTGTGATACCAGAAACATTAAGGACATTCAAGGAGTGGTCAAATTCCGAACAATGTGTCAACTCCAATAGTGGATATAGGTGACCACACACCATGCAGCCACTTTCTTCTAAAGCAGAAGGCAAAGATTCAGTGCAAAAGCCATTTATTATATTCTCTATAAGCCTGCTGGAGGGCGGTTCTGGTGGAAATGCAGGAGATGTTTCAACATCATAACTAGTATTACCTGATGACAATCCACATTGCATCTCAATGTCTCTGCAGGTGGCAGATTCTAATTCATTATTTTCATTGCAAATCTTAGAGGACTTATCCACATCAACATCACGGACTTGTATACACTCAAACACACAAACATGAAATGAACAAATGTCACAGGTATGATCACACAACATCTGTGCCAACTGCGATCTGACAAGCTTTGTTGTGATATTTGCTATATTATGTGCTTTAGCAATTGACAAAAGCTCTGCTACTGAAAGCCATGCTGATGCTTCAAGCAATGAGAACCTACCAGCCACAACACCACCAGGAATAATATTTTCTTTCACAAACTCAGACATGATACTGATATTTGATAAATAGTTTACGAATCTATATTGAGCTGTAGCATCAAAAGACGTACAACTGTTGTGCATCACTATGCGGGAACTCAACAACTTGGGAGGCACTAACCAGACAGATTGCCTGAGATTGAACGGTGGGTGTTGCAACATGTTTCTGATCACAGCATCATCATGAACAGTTGAGACCTTGAAGACACACACATGGCGCAAACAAGTTGAGCAGCTATGCTCACTAACAGTATCCAGTATACGAGCACAAGACCATTTGGTCCTAATTTGGGTTATCCCATGGATTTTCGCTATCGATATAATTTCAGAAAATTTTAGCCATTGAGATGATTCTTGAAGAGAGAATCTTGCAAGAACTACACAACCGTCATCAAATGTTGAATGCAAAAGATCCTCTGTGAGGAGATATCTGACAAATTTATACGTAGATGCAGGATTAAAAACAGCACTGCCCTCTACATGCACCAAATGTGGCTCTAAGACTTCAGGTGGTACGATGCGTAAAACACCACCACCACTGATGACAGTGTCATCAAACAAACAACAAATTGATGTTGATTCAAGGGCATGTTGAAACTGGTGCAACCACGGAGACACAAACATAGATAACACATCAGAAAGAAATGACATAGCGGGATGAAATATGTCATGTCTCATGAGAAATACAGAATCCATCAAGCGTCTGAACATCTTACGCGAATTGACTTTGCAAATTTGCTCTTCGCATATCAGCGGCAGACAAGATCAAGCACAGCCTATGATAGTATTCTAAGCACAAAAGACAATAGCGACTTATGAGTAGTCTAACCAACAGAGCTGTTTGGGTTGCACTTCTCAGAGGTGTATAGCAAAAAGTCTCCTTCCAAGGAGGAACCACAGGATGTTTTACATCGTGCAAACTGGCAGCAACATACTGGCACTATTTGAACAAATATATCAACACATGTGACATGGAACTGGTAGGCAGAAAGTAGATAATTACGATTCAATATACAACTGGAAATGAGTACACGATCATCGCGAATGTATATAGCACGATAAATCACATTCAAATCTTAAGTTTGCTGGACAACCAGATAAGGATAGAACGAAGAGGAAATGCAAACATTCAATACAAACGCAACAGCAAACCGACATGCTATGCACTGGCGCTGATATATGCACATCTACTTCATTAAACATGTCAACAAACTGATGTGTGACTGCATTGGTTAGGTCACCTGAACGTACGGGGTCTAATAACAGCAGTGTATAATCTGCGGGTAGCATAAAGGACATGTCCCAGCGATGTAAAGCATTAATGCCACCGTCCATGAGACTGACAATGTCAAGAGACACAAAGGTAGTACAAAGAGCTATGCAATGGGATGAAGGTAAGAAGATGATCAACATTCAGTACATGATAGACTCACAGGCTAAAAGGGCAAAGACAACAAAAAGAGGGAGTGCACATATATGGCGGACATGCATTACTCGTACTGGCAATGAAACCTCTGAGGTAAGTGTGCTTATAGGGTGGAGATTGCAGAGGGAGGTCGGTGGATTGTGATGAGACTTAATCGAGGTTGAGCAATGGAATGTGATTATATACCTAGAGGATAAACAGTTACAGTAAGCAATATTTGACATGAGAAGCATATTGTGCAACGAACGGGGTTACAACTTGAATCATGGATACTATGCTGATCAAACAAAACAAATATTGTATTGAAAGCAGTTACATTCATTCCAAACGTAACTAGATAGACGATACAGTAATGACAATCATTCGGAATGAGCGGGAATGAAGCATAAGGTAAAAATTCAATAGTTGATGGGTGCATATTAAAAAGAAAAGAAGAGAAAAACAAGATAATAGCAATGTAAACAACTGTTGAAGTTGAAAGCAGGCAGTCATCATAAAACATGGCCTGATCAGACGGTTGAACGTCAGGGTGCTACACACAGAAATACATATAAAGATGAACAAGAAAGAACAATAAATAAAATAGCAATATAAAAAGCGAAGGGAGATAAATAAATAAAGAGATGAAACAGTAAAAACACATGTCTAAATCTATACATGGGTCTATTCTAAGCATACAGAAAAAGGAGGTAATCACCTACTCCTCATCTGGTTCAGCTTCAGATCCGTTGTTGTGATATTCGGTTGTGAGCAAAATTGCATAAAGGATATTAGTTGACAGGTAGTATGATTTATCCTTTTCATATTGAGTCATGGTGTAAGCAACAACAATAAACGAGTTGGGTGGTATCTCTCTGTGCCATAGAGGCAAAAGTTCATCAATACGGTCGAGATCACCCCTAAAATCAAAAGCATAGTCGCGACAGTCGTAAACAGGAACTATAACAGAGACAAATCAGTAACAATCATAATGTATGAGGTAGGAAGCAAACACTTGTTTTATTGGCATCCAAGACAGATTTGAATACCCGCTTCTTGGCATTATATTCAGATGGTCCCGATAAGATCCCAGGATTCCTTGGAGGCTTCTTTGGAGATACAGAATCATGGTCAACTGTATCATCCGAGAAGATTAGAAAAGAGAAAAAGAAAAGAAAAAGCGAGATACATACCTTTATATCCTATAGTGCCGAAGGACATTACACCATCACAAATTTGAGCAACCATTACCTTGTGATCGAAGACCATACAGGCAAATCCTGCAAATCGCCTCCCACTCCTGGTGATGGAAATGACCACTGAGGTACTTATTGCAAAGACCTTGAGGCAATGGCTCCAAAATACAGGAGTCACGCAACAGTATAGGAGTAAGACAAATCACTGTATTGTAGTTACATTGCAATATGGCACGTTTTCTGTCGTCGGAGGTATTGTTACGATTTCAAGTTAGAGTCACGCAGTGTGCGTAATCTAACCACCAATCGTTGTACAAGAACAAGTTCAAGTTCAGGTAGAGCAAGTAAGGCAGAGTAGATTCTCAAGAACTAGCTAAAGAATACAGTGGATGCTCCCTCGTATAAATACTATGAACTGTACAGCTAGTTGAAACGAGATTGAATGTTCATCAACAGATGTATATAAAAATAAGAGAAACAGATCGAGTTGAAACGAGTTTGAATGTTCATCAGCAGATGTATATAAGAATAAGGGAAACAGATCGAACGTTCATCAAAAGATGTATCATAAAAGATGGAAGTGAAAGAAGAGTTCATCAGAGCGTTCGATGATGTATCAACGATGTGAAAGATGACAAATAAAAGGAAAAGAAAAGAAAAGAAAAGAGAAAAGAAAAAGAAAAAAGACTTGTCGTGAACATTACCCCCGTACTACACTCCTTATGCCTCAGAAGGAGTGACGTCCATTACTTCTGTGGGCTCAGTAGTCTCCGTATGGTTCGCCCTGTGGTGTTGGCGATTCGGGCGTCGTCAGAGAAGATCTTCGTCAACTCCTCCATAATAGGGGTTAGCGTGGTCCTCGTTCTCTGGGTTGTAGCTGCAGTCTCGGAAGGAATGTCCAGGTGCGTATCGGTGGCAGTAGATGCATTTGAATCTGGGGCATCTTGGGCGAATATGTCCAGGTTCGCCGCATTGATAGCACGTGACCGACGACGTTGTGCTCGTTGAGCGATTCGTTACAGAAGACGAAGCGGTGGACGAGCTTCTTTGACAAGTCATGGGGTTTCGAGGTCGTCTAGGAGTAGGCGTAGGGATGGGAGACCTCGAGGGAGTGGAGGCGGGAGGCGAAATCTGCGGTGAAGGTGAATTGTCAACGATCGGTGAAAATCGTACCGCTCGATGATAAGCAGGAGGGTGAGCAGGAAGGGGACGAGAAGGAGCAGCGTTTTGGAAAGGGGGATCGATAAGAGAGGGTACCGACGGTTTTTGCACAGTGGGCGATCTGCTACAATATTCCCTCAGCACGCTGTACATTTCTCTTTCTAATCCCCATGACTGAAGTTGTTCTAGCAAGGTTGTTGCCATGCCCTGTCGAATGCGAGATCGTTGCCTGGCAAGACGGATTTCTCGTTCTTCTTGCTGATAGGCTCTGGAAACCTTCGCTAGGTGGTCGATGGCTAGGACGATGTCCGGGTCTTCAAAGTACGAGCAGACCTTCTGAGCTGTCTCGTCGTCGGGCGAAGAGGTCCAGGGCTTCAGGAGTTGACAATGTTTGAGCATAACGAGGTATGGCAGGTCGTTTACCTTGCAGACGTGGGTTGGCGGGAGTAGAAGAGGAAGAAGCAGCGGGAGTATCGATAAAAGACATATTGCGTTGTTCTGATGGTTGAGGAGTGGTTTAGAGATGGAACGACTTGGCCTTTTTAACTGCTTTGGCAATTAGTGGAAGGCGTTGGTAGAGCTCCTGTTCGACCAGATTTAGCTTGAGACGTTGAGATCTGGCTTGGTGGTGAGCAAGTCTAGTGGCAGCCGGAAGATAGTTCTGTTTTGCCGTTTCCTTCTGATCGATCGCTTTGTTGTATTGGTGAGGATTTTCTGCAGCGTCTCCAAGGTCTTCTACGGTTTGATCGGTTAACGGGGTATCAAAGATGGGAGTTTCAAGTTGTTTTGTTTCAGAGCTTCGAATGAAAGACGAGGCGATGCGTCGAAGAAAGTGAGGCATCAGGATGGTAGTGATGATCAGAGTTTGTGTGATTTGCGGTATTCTTGAAGAGTCTCGCTGTCGCCGTCGAACGCGTCGTCTTTTTCCCCACGTTGCTTCGGAGATAGGGAATCCCTTCCATTTGATAAGATATTGATATTTCTGCTTTCCTTTCTTGGGTTTTCGTCCTGTTTTTCTGTGGTTCAAAATAGTCTCCGACTTCCCAGTGTTCTTCCTGATTTTTGATCTCGGGTGGTGGTCTAGGGAAGTTCGGTCCGTATGTTTCCGTCTCTTTGTAAGGCATGAGTAAAGTGGCATGGAATGCGTTGTGAATCTTCCATATCTTGGGTATTTCGAGTCTGTATGTGAGAGGTCCTAAGACTTCTGTGATCGTGAACGGGCCTTCTCGTTTTGGTTTCATCTTCGAGTGATACCTAGTGGAGATGTTGCGGGAGTCTAGCCAAACTTTTGTTCCTTTCTCGAATGGTTTGAAGTTCGATTTTCGTCGTTCGGCTATCCTTTGTCTTGCAAGTTCGTGGGCGGCTAACGCTTCTTCTTGATCTTTTGGGAGATGTTTGACTTTTTCTTCTACAGATGGGGCTTTGGTGTTTTCGAATGCAAGTGGAATGGCCAACGGAGATGAACCTAAGGTGAGTTCGAATGGGGTTTTGACCCTTTCGGAGTGTTTCCTGTTGTTGTGAGTGAATTCCAACGTTCCAACTGACTTGTTCCAATCGGTTGGGTGTGAAGAACAATAGATGGATAGGTAGGCTTCTATTTCTTGGTTGAATCGTTTGGTGGTTCCGTCTCCTATTGGATGATAGGCTGTTGTTAATTTGGACTTGATCCCTAAGAGTTTCATAAGTTCTTGGAAGACTTTTGCGGTGAATAAGGGGTCTCGGTCGGAGATAATGCTATCTGGGAGTCCGAATCGTTTGAAAAGGTTGTCGAGCAAGAGTTGAGCTGCTCCTTCCGCGTCAAGTGCTTCTCCCGGTTTCCCTTTCTTCCCGGCAAGGTATTAAAATCACCCCTTAGTAAGCCCATGGTCTACCACGACCATGAGTGCATCCACGATCTGTCCCGCGCTGTTTTTAACCGGTGGTAAATCGGTTAGGAAGTCCATTGAACAGTTCGCAAATGGTCGTGTAGAGGTTGGTCCGGCGATTGGCATGAAAGATGGGTGAGAGGGATTTCTGTTAATTTTGAATTGCTGACAGATTCCGCAGCCTTTGACATATTGTTTCACGAAGGATCGTAGTCCGGGCCACCAGTAATGTGTCTTTACTGCGTTGTAAGTTTCTAGTTCTCCGGGGTGTCCTGCCGATGGTAGATCGTGAAAGGATTTTACAATTTGTTGGCGTAGATTTTGGTTTTTCGGTATATATGTTTTATCTTTATAAAAGATAATGTTTTTCCCGTTGAATTCCTCCGTTTTCCAGTCGTCGAGGTCGGTTCGTAAGTTCGATGGTCCACTTTGCAATAGAGCTTTCAAGATTTCCGCGAATATCCGTGTCAAATTCTTCCGAATTGATGATTTTCTGTTGTAGTTCGGTGTCGATTAGATTGACGAAAAGTTCTTCTGGTAAAAGAGTCACATCTTCGTTATCATGGTCTTTGTCTGGTATGAAATCTGGCCTTCTTGATAAGGCGTCAGATTGAATCATTTTCGCTCCGGGCATGTGGATTAGTTTCAGGTCAAATTCGGACAGGTATAATGACCATCGAGCTTGCCGTCTGTTCAGATTTCTTGGGCTTCTGAAGTAGGTCAGGTTCTTGTGATCAGAATGAATGATCGTCGTATGTTCGGATCCTTGAATATAGTGTCTCCATTCCTGTAATGCACGTACGATTGCCAGGAGTTCTCGATCGTAGATTTCGTAGTTCCTTTCCGTCGCTGAGAAGGTTTTCGAAATAAATGCACATGGGTGTCTATCGCCGTTTCCATCGAGTTGAGTCAGAACAGCTCCAGATGCATATTTAGAGGCATCACATTCGATTTGAAACGGTTTGTTCGGGTCAGGCATCGAGAGAACCGGTTCTTCAGTGAACCGTCGTTTTAGTTCATCAAACGCCCGTTGAGCTGCATCTGTCCATTCAAATTTCTTGTCCTTCCTTAGGAGGTCGTTCAGGGGTTGCGCTACTGTAGAGAACTTCCTGATGAATTTTCGATAGAAATTTCCAAATCCCAGGAATCCCCTGACTTGCTTGACTGTGGTGGGTGCCGGCCAGTCTCGGATTCCTTTAAGTTTCAATTGGTCCATGGAGATTTTTCCTTCTTCAATTATCATTCCCAGGTATTCGACTTTTCGTTGTCTGAAGACACATTTTTCCGGTTTGAGGTACAGGTCGTTATCTTTTAACCTTTGCAGGACAATACGTTCATATTTTGCCAAATCTTCTTGGTTTTCGGCAAAGATTAAGATGTCGTCCATGTAAATAATCACGAATCCTCCAGATATTTCGCCTTCGAACAGCGAATCCATCATGGATTGAAAAGTGGCCGGAGAATTGCATAATCCAAAGAACATAACCGTGGGTTCAAAGAGACCTCGATTCGTTTTGAAGGCGGCTTTCCGTTGATCTTCCTTTCGAATGCGACGTTGTTGTATCCTTGCCTGACGTCGAGCTTGGTAAAGAATTTTGCTCCTTTGAGTTTGTCCAGTAGATCTGGGATCCATTGCAAGGGGTAAGCATTCTTTATTGTCCATTCGTTTCAGGTATCGATAGTCCTGACAAGGCCGCAGTTTTCCGTCTTTCTTGGCTACAAAGAAAAAGGGCGATGCGATGTCCGATTCTGATCTGACTATGTATCCTTTGTCCAGCATTTCTTTAAGAAATTTGTCCTGTTCGATTTGTTCTTCCAGGGTGAGGCTGTAGACTTTGCATGGCTTCGGTTTGAATTCAGGTTTCAGTTCGATTTTGTGATCCCAGGGTCTTGAGATGGGAAATCGATCAGCTGCCTTTTGTCGAAAAGTCCGAGGTAGTCATGGAGGTCCGGGGGAATAAGTTCTTCCAGAGGTTTAGCGGGTGTCTTGTTTTCGTGTTCCATTGCCAGAGTTTGTGAAGCCGTAGTTTTTGGCGTTGATCCATGCCTGGTTCAGTTCTTCGGAGTCTTTGGCTTCGATAAAATCTATTACCAAAGCGTTGAAGTCTTCGAGTGGGGTATCTGTGGTGTCCATGATCGGTTCATTTTCTTCCAGTTCTTCTTCCATAGTAGTGGTGCGGATAGATTTGGAAACTCTCCATTTAACCTTTCCTGTTTCCCAATCGATGTCGGGGTTTCGTTTCTGAAGCCAAGGTAGTCCAAGAATAATTTTTGTCGTCCTAGTCCAGAGACAAATAGAATTTCCTTGTTCGTTCTGTTCCCGATAGTGAGATTGAGTTCTACGAAGGTAGAGATCGTTCCTTTCTTGTTGAGAGTTCCGTCCACGTTGTACACCGTGAGGCTTCTCTTCAGGTTTTTTTGTTCGAGTCCTAGTTTCCTAGCGTAGTTTTGGTCGATGGATTTTCCACCAGCTCCAGAGTCAATTAGACCCGAGGTTTTGACGATTTGTGGCTTTCCGTTTTTTATGGCAGAGAAAGAAATTGGTAAAGCATAGATTTATTCTCGAGCGTAGCCATAAATACAGAATAGATGCCTAATCGTGGAGAGACCGACGTCGATTCGGTTCTCCGTTTTAAAAATCCTCAGTGTTGGTATTCTCCTCCTGGTCTCCCATCGCCAAACTCGCCAGTTCTCTCTCTCCTCCATGTTCAACTCCCGGATATGGGCATGAAGGTCTTTTGCTGTCCATTTCTTCTTCGGCGCTTCCTTCGGTATGAAAGGATTGTTCTTCTTCTTCAGAGGGCAATCTACTGCGAGATGTCCCGTTTGTTTGCATCTAAAACAAGCCCCCTTTTTCATAAGGCTTGTTCGTTCCTCGGTGGTCATGGCGTCGACGTCCATTGCAAAGGGGTCCTTCTTTGGCGCTGGATCTGGGGATGAATCGCGCATTCGATTGGGATGGGCCTCTTATCGCCATTGCGAGTCGATAGCTCCTATCGAAAGACATGGCTTTGTCGTACCATTCTTCCCGATTTTGGTGGGCCTCTTCTCGGACTGGATGATCTTCTGTACTAGCGCTGGGTTTAGCGCCGTTTTGAACATTTCGATCAGGAGTTTATTTGCGGTGCCTGAGTCGTTGGTCATTCCTGCCTCTCCAACCAGTAGTTTGAACTTAGTTACTAGTTGTTCGGCGGTTAGGTTCTTTTGTCGAAGCATTTTTAATTTGTCCAATGCATCAATGTCTTCTTCTTCTGGTTTGAATGCCTTCTGGAATTGGTCGATAAATTCCTTGTATGTTGGTAAGTCAATGTCCCCCGTGTCGAGGTTTAATTTGTTCTGGACAAATTGTTGTTTCCAAACGACCGCGTTCCCTTCTTGCATGAAAGAGAGCATGAAGGCAATTCGCTTCGGTTCGGTGTCGTAGGACGTCTTTGTTGATTCCCATATAGAGGATACATTCTTGAAGGAATTTCTTGCTTTTAAACCGTTCGCCGTTGAATGGGCGTAGGTTTGTTAAGAGAGAGTTCCCTTGTCTTTGGGGTGTCGATTGCCATTTGGTCAACCATTTGTGTTTCGTTTGGTTCAGAGTTTTCAGAGGGTTCAGAGGCGTCGGTGAAGTATTCTTCTCCTGACGATAGTCCTGGAGTTCGGGTAGTGAGTTGAACGTCTGATGTGGGCGTTCGTTCACCACTGTCGTCGGTGTCGTAGTCCGCGGAGAAGGTTCCGCTTCGAGATGTCGTGGTGTCTGGTTCAAGCTCCCGATACCGCTTGTGGACGAAGCAGTATGGTAGAGTGAGAAGCTAGTTCTTTTGTTACGATTTCAAGTTAGAGTCACGCAGTGTGCGTAATCTAACCACCAATCGTTGTACAAGAACAAGTTCAAGTTCAGGTAGAGCAAGTAAGGCAGAGTAGATTCTCAAGAACTAGCTAAAGAATACAGTGGATGCTCCCTCGTATAAATACTATGAACTGTACAGCTAGTTGAAACGAGATTGAATGTTCATCAACAGATGTATATAAAAATAAGAGAAACAGATCGAGTTGAAACGAGTTTGAATGTTCATCAGCAGATGTATATAAGAATAAGGGAAACAGATCGAACGTTCATCAAAAGATGTATCATAAAAGATGGAAGTGAAAGAAGAGTTCATCAGAGCGTTCGATGATGTATCAACGATGTGAAAGATGACAAATAAAAGGAAAAGAAAAGAAAAGAAAAGAGAAAAGAAAAAGAAAAAGACTTGTCGTAACAAGTATACAGGATGTTGACATCGAGAGGAGACACTTTAGATGGATTGACGAAGTTGTTGTAACACTGGAAGGTGATCGCATTCATAGCATTCCTTAGAAATATGAATAATAAAAAGGTTAGCATACTTGTACACATCTAGCAACCACGTATAAGTGGATACAATGTTACATACCCATAGTCAAGTGTGGGGCACTGCTCGGACCACTGATAGAAATTGGCCAACTCCATAGGAGCGCTAACGTTAGCAGAGTTTGTTAGAGACCAGTGCTAAATTAGAATAGATAGCTTAGTCGTCCAAAGCAAGCTGAACTGAGTAATGACGTTGCTTATGTATTACAAAGATATACTCTGTATTTACTTGTAATATATCTCGTTCTATATACTGCTCTGGCAATAGGAAGTATGGCAGGACCCCTGATATACTTATAAACAAGATGGAGAACTTAAGGTAGTTCACACAGTGTTACTAGTAACTATAGAATGTAGGATTGAATGAAATCTGACTATGTTACAAGTGTTCTTATATACCTTTTATATCTACTAGATCTAGTGGTTTCTACTAAGTTCCTTGACTTGCTACGTTATTCTGGTACCGAGGAGTTAACACCTGATCATTCAAGACAAAGGCGGCTTCTTGATATATCATGTGACGTTTCTAGACCCGTTCCCTAACATAGCCCCCCTCAGTCTCAGATACATCAAGAACAAGCAGTGTCGTATTGTGGATACTATAAGAACCTACTTAAGGTATTGTTTAAAAGAAATGGAGAAAGGAAATCCGATCCATGTAAAAAAAAAGTTATTTATCGTTACTGAGATCTCTATAATTTGAACAAATTTGTACTTAAAAAAATTATGAATTTAACAACCTTACGTCTCGAGTGCCATACAAATGATAGCTCGAATAAGGTATACTTCCGGGTCATCAAGTTCTTCGTTGTTGATTCCTCCGTTGACGGTGTCTTCGAATCGTTTTTGCAGAAGCTTTTCGCGCCTTGCCATGCTGGACAACACGGGATGGAGGATGAGTGCAGTAGAAAGATCGTCTTAAAGTTCCTCAACATTCCAATTCTGTGAAATTAGAATGAATGACATACCCCGCTTGGCAGATCCAATATCGAAACTCTCCGTGGGTAAGGGTACACTGGCCGTTACCGAATGGACGTCATGAATGCCAGAAACTAACTCCATGAAGGATCCCCAGTTGATTCAAGTAACTTCCCCAATTCCAATGGGAATCGACACCTTGCATCAACGAGGCTTGTATCGCAGCAGCCATCCATTCTAAGTAAGCCTTGATAGTGTTGTTGACCATAGCGACCTCGTGTGCTAATTCTTCTCTTGAAGCGAATTTTCGACGAAGAGGGTTGACTTTAGATTGAGTAAGAAATAATGGAAGAATGAGAGGTTCCATGCCGATGGCTTCAAACTTCCCGCAGGAATAGTGATGGGAAGCGGGCCGCATTCGTTATCGTAAGGGTTGTGTTCATTAGCAGCGCAAGTAATCATTAGACAGATATAACGCAGCGTGTTCCATTGAGTGTCAGCTCTGCGGGACTCCAATTCGTAAGAGTGTTTTCCATGATCAAGGGAACTGATGATGTCCAAGGGATTGAGACGATAGTCGGTGTTGGAGTACCCGATAGCTCCGCTGTAGATTGCCTTGAGGAACGGATGACGAAGTACTTGTTCGAGGTAGGAGATTGCGTTGGAAGGTACTGGTGCCAGAACCTCGAGTGAAGTCGAAGAAATGTTCATGAGATCGGACATGAAGACAGCGTTGTTGAGTTAATTAGTTAGAATAGAAGGAAAGTATGAAGTTGATATAACTTTCTGACGATTCGAAATGTGTGTTTTTATATGAATCCCTTATTTTATTTTATTTTTTATTTTATGAAAGAACATACCTTTGTTGCGTAGTGCGTAGTCCTATTTTTATCTTTGAGTACCATAAGGGGTTTAGATAACTTTGATCGTCGTTTACAAGCCTTTAACAACTGCAGATCTCTTCTGCCAAGCCTCCAATATGCCAGGTGCGTTGCTTAATTCCTTCTTGTTTAGCCACTCGTTGTCAGCTTCCGGGAATCCTACCCAGCGTACTAAGTATTTTTTGACTCGCCTTCCTTTTCCTCGTGCCTTGAATAGTCTTTCATCGATGATCTCTTTAATTTCGACTTCTGGTAATTTATCGAATGAATCCCGATTCATCTCTTTCTTCTCGCTCTCCGTATTCTGGAGGAGATTCCTTATATTTGATTAGATGAGCTATGTTAATTATAGGATGGATGCCGTATGATACTGGAAGCCGTAACTGATAGGTTACTGCGCTGAGTTTCTTTATTATCTCAAAAGGTCCTTCGTATTTAGCAAGTAATTTAACTCCTTTCCCTGTCTCTTTCTTTAATAGTTCTAGGGAATGCGGGTTAATCAATATGAGGTCTCCTTCCTCAAACTCATGTGAGGTTCTTCCTTTGTTGTAAGCTAACTCTTGATACGTTTGCCCTACTTTCAAGGCATCCATGGCACAAGTTCTGTCGGCTACAAATTGATCGAGTATATCTACCGCTCTTTGTTCCGTTGATTCCAAGTCCTCCATGTTGATTGATTGATCGATGAAAGGTCCGGAGTTAAGAAGGGTCGATCGTGTAATCGGAGTATAACCCCATAGCAAATAGGCAGGTGAAAAGGTAGTTGCAGAATGTGGAGTTGCATTATATGCGAGCATAATTCCATCCAAATGATTTGACCAATCTTTTCTTGAAGTTTCTACATATGCTCGCAGGGCTATTTCCAATGTTTGATTCAGGATTTCCATCTGACCGTCTGCTTGAGGGTGATAAGATGTTGTCAAAGCTCTTTTCATCCCCATTAGTCTGCATATTTCCGCCCAAAATTCATTTCTCCATCGGCTATCGCGATCCGTGATTACCTGTCTTGGTATCCCATAATGTGCTATGACATGCTTGAAGAAAATGGCTGCTGTTTCCTCTTCTGTTATCTTGGTTGTACAAGGAATGAAAATTCCGTATTTAGTTAATTTATCTACAATGACCAATACATTGTTATACCCCCCCGAAATTGGTAAATCCGGGATGAAATCCATTGTAACCACTTCAAAGGGCTGAGATGGGATTGGAACCGGTTTTAGTAGTCCATTAGGTCCAACACGATTTGGTTTAATCTTTTGACAGATATCGCATGTTACCACGTATCCTTTAATATCTCTTGACATTTGTGGCCAGTAGTAACTTGCGGCAATTCGATTGTATGTTTTGTGATAACCTGCATGAGCGGTCTCTGTGATACCCTCATGAATTTCTTCCATGAGTTCTACCCGAATGCCTGTTGGAACACAAAGGCGATCCTGTCTGAGCGCGTCCTCAAAATAAATCAAACCGTCTTCAGAATAATGATACTGCGGAAATTTCTGTGATCCTTCTTTGAATGAATCCAATACCAATTGGAAATGTTCGTCTTTGTTATACTCAATTTTCCATCGTTGTAACTCATCCTCAGATATCCCCACTAAGACTGAAAAACATTCTGACGTGGGTATACGTAGTTCATATTCTTTCCATCCTGACCTAAAGTAGTGATTTCCTGCTCAAGCACCTCAATATCCGATCCTAATTCCTCGTACTCTAAGGATACAAAGCAAGATGCCATTGTGAGCATTTTTTCCTCAAATCGTGTGTTCAATTCTTCGAACATATTCTTTAATGGATCGATATCTGACGATATTTGAATAGTAGCATTGTTGTCATCCACAGGATTCGCCGTGAAAGGCACCCGTCGTCTTAGTCGTGAAATTGGATCAACATTTGAATGTACGCGACCTGCTTGATGAACTATTCTTAAACCTGGATATGCTCTGAAAACTGTTCCCCAGGTTAGCAATCTGCGATTTATATTCTGAAAGGTTTTACTCCAAGTGAGTGCTGCGTGATCTGTTATAGCCAAAATTTTTTCTCCCTCTAAGAAAGGCTGAAATTTGATTAGAGCTTCTTTCAAAGCAAGAGCTTCCCGTTCTGTTGGTGAGTAATTCCGTTCTGCCGATTTTAACACTCTTGACCAATATGCGATCACATGCTCTATGTAGATTATGGTGGTTTCAAAAGTTTCACCCCATTGTTGTTAGAAATAGACAATAATGCACAAATCAGTAGCTATACTGATGAGTAACAATAGAGTCAAATCTCAAATGCGCAACAATGACAAGTATGAGTGAAAATAGTAAATTGCTTCTGTAGACTCCAAATCTTGTTCTAGTGTCTTTTTTCCTCAGACATAGTAGGAATACTGGTCTTTTACATGGCTAAGTGTCTAAAAATGGCGAGGGCGTGACTATAGGTGTCCACAATATTGCGTCAAAACACCAAACCTATAATTACGTGACAAATTATATATCACCGGAACCGTCTCAACGAGGGGATTCCGGATCAGTGATCAGAATTTGAATAACTTTACTCTACAAAAAGTTATTAACAGAACAGTGTGCAAAAACACCGAAAAGAGCGAATTCTAACTAAGTGTCCATTTGTACAAGTCCAAATATCAAGTGTAGAACATTAGAAACAAAGTGTTTAATCACAAAAACTAACACAACCCCCTGATAAAACACTTCCATAATCCATAAGATGTTGAATCACATCCAAAACAACCCCTGATGATACATCTCCTCATTCTTCCTTCCCCATCACTAATCCCATTAATTCTCGCAACTTCTGAACCTGTGGCTTGGGTAGAGCTTTTGTTAACAAGTCGGCTGGCATATCCTCGGTCCGCAAATATAAGGGTTGCATTCTCTTCATTGCCACCTGATCTCGCAACCAGTAAAAACATAAGTCCAAGTGTTTCATCCTTCCATGATGTTCAGGATTCTTTGCAACAGACATAGATGACTGATTGTCCATATACAGCTTGGCTGGTGCAGATGGTGTGTACCCCAACTCCTTCAACAACTTTTGAATCCACCGGATTTCCATGCCAGCTGCTCCAGCAGCTATAAACTCTGCCTCTGTTGTTGACCTTGTCACAACAGGTTGCAGCTTGCTCCTCCATGAAACCACTCCTGACCCAATCTTCACCAAATAACCACCTGTTGACTTTCCACTATCCTTATCCCCTCCATGGTCTGCATCACTATATGTGGCAAACAGTTCATCTCCAAGTGAGGGGTCCGGTCCATATTCCAACCTCATCTCCTTTGTGCCCTGCAAGTACCTAAACAAGTGCTTAACAGCTTTCCAGTGTTCCATGCCAGGGTTGTGATTGAATCTTGCCAACACACTGACTGTATAAGCAATGTCAGGCCAGGTCATGGTAGCCAAATACATAAGAGATCCAACAGCAGAAATATATGGGATGTCATCCATCTCTCTCTTTTCTTCAGAACTCGAAGGACTCTGCTCTGACATTAACTTCAATCCTGGTAGCATAGAGGTACCAACGGGTTTGCAATCAGCCATTCCAAACTCCTCCAATTTGTTCACAATATATTGGCGCTGTGACAAATATAGCTTGTGCTCTTCCCTTTTTCTTGTAATCTCAACCCCCAACAAAAATTTGGTTGCACCCAGGTCCCTTAGTTTGAAATGCTTTCCAAGTTCAATAACAAAGTTGTCAAGAGCCACCTGAGACTTTGAAGCCAAAGTGATGTCATCCACAAATATGGGCACAATGATTTTGATATTATCTCTATCATATATATAGAGTGATGCATCACTATAAGTCTTCTGAAACCCAAGTTCAAGCAAGACCTTTCCAAGTGTTTCACTCCATAGACGTGATGACTGCTTTAACCCATAAATGGACTTGTTAAGCCTACAGACTGTGCTTTTTCCACCTTGCAAAAATCCTAGTGGCTGCTGCATATAGATCTCAACGTCAATGTCACTGTTTGTGAATGCATACGATATATCCACAGAACGGAGTTCCATATCTTCAATAGCAGCCAAAGCCAACACAACACGCACAGTAGCATGCTGCATAGTAGATGCAAAGGTTTCAAAGTAGTCCTGGCCAGGTCGTTGGTTAAAACCTTTACCGACCACACGTGCTTTAAATCGCTCAATTGACCCATCTGCGTTATATTTTGTCTTATACACCCATTTAGACCCAATTGCCTTCTGCCCTTCAGGTAGTTCCACAATTTCCCAAGTTCCATTTTCCAAGTGCCAGTTATGTTCTTCCAACATTGCAGCTTGCCACTGATCTGCCTGTTCTGAGTTCATGGCTTCTGAATAAGTTTGTGGATCAGCAGACACACTAACAGGATTAGCCATTTCTTCATCATCATCCTCAGAGTCATCCTCATCGTCAGAATCAGGAACAAGAGATTTAGGTGTTCTGACTGCCCACCATTCACCAGGAGGTCTACGGTTACGTCTCGGATACCTTGACGTTAAACCCTCTGGGTTGACCTCTGGTTCTGGTTCTGGTTCTGGCACTGGTTCTGGTTCTGGTACTGACTTGTTATTATCTGTTGCAAGACGTTTGGAACGTCGAACTGCGGCAACAGGCTTGACATGTTTATGAGGTTGAAGCTTTATACGCTTCCGTGGCTCTTCCTCTGGATCACTTTCAATAATCCTGGCATTACGTTTGGTACGTCCTGGCAATTCAGTCTCTTCCTTCTCCTCCTCTTCAATTGTGGGCTCAATCGCTTTCTGTTTCCCTTTGTCAACTTTAGGTGCTGGGTTAGGTCCAGTGGGAGGTGCAATCTTGTCTACCTCAGGCAAGACAGGTGGTAGTACTTCTTGTTCATTTTCTGACTCTGGGATAGGAATTGGTTCGGGTTCAATTGCATCATGCTGATTGGATGTCATCAATTCTCCACCATATGTGTAGCGTTCATCAAAGTCAGCTCTTTCACAGATAATGACTTTCTTAGTTTCCGGATTGTAAAACTTCCAACCCTTGTAACCATCTGGATATCCAATAAAGATGCACTTTTCCATGTGTGAACCCAATTTCTTCCTTTTGTCCTTTTGAATGTGAACATATGCAACACATCCCCAAACACGTAAATGACTGACATCAGGTTTCTTGCGATGCCAACCTTCATAAGGAGTTCTCCCAATAACAGCAGATGTAGGACAACGATTCAAGACATGCACAAGTGCAGCCAAACACTCAGCCCAAAATTTCTTGGACAGACCAGACTCTTCAAGCAATGCAACAATCCTTTCAGCAAATGTTCTATTGGCACGTTCAGCAACCCCATTTTGCTGTGGTCTGTTTCTGCAGGTATGCTCTCTCACAATTCCACATGCATCCAGGTACTCTTGGAATTCTTTTGACATGTATTCACCACCTTTATCCTCCCGAAGTCGTTTGATCTTTTTGCCAGTCAAGTTCTCAGCATAAGCTTTGAACGTCTTAAAGCAAGTGAATGTGTCGCTTTTGCACTTCATAGGGATAAGCACTTTAAAGTGTTCAGCATCATCAATAAATGAAACCCAATAACAATAGCCAGAATGTGACAAGATACCAACATCATGCACATCTGTGTGGATCAATTCCAAGACCTCTGTAGCACGATTATCTGATGATGGGAATGGATTTGCATGCATCTTTCCTGCCAGACATGGTTCACATATAGGATCTGGTAAAGCTCTCGAGTCCAGTACTAAACCATCAACTAGATCTTTCTTTATCATGAACTTAATCCCATCATAGTTGTGGTGTCCTAACCGTTTATGCCATAAAGACAAGTCGAGAGGCAGCGTCGAAGCCAAATGTACATTTTCCATAACATCTACTGTAGAGCCATCTAAATATCCAATATTGTCCATATCAATGGTAGCAGTAAACAAGAGTTTCTTTTGTGAAGAAAAGTCCATTTTGTCATGAGAAATATGTACATCAATGCCTTTGTACTTTGTCAAATATAAAACAGCAAGAAGATTATTATGAAGTGCAGGAGCGTGAAGTACTCTAGTGAATTCTACATCTCTATATCGTTTTCCTCTAACTAACGGTCTGAACAGAACACTACCAATGCCCTCTGAATATATAACTCTATGGTCCGGCTAGTCTAATAGGCACTCTATATGGGGTATAATTGCGTATCCAGTTTCTATGCGGTGTCATATTAGAAGTGGCGCCTGTGTCTGTGTTCCAATGAAATACGTTAGAAGATGTAGAATTGACCTCGTGTTCAGCAACAGCACTTGCCTTTCCAGCAAATTCTGTCACTGCCGCTGCTTTCTCTTCTTCTGCCTTTTGGCACTCTCATTCTTTGCTTTCTTTTCTGCCAGCTCTGGACAGTTGAAAACCCAATGACCCAATTCTTTGCAGTAATTGCACCGATCCTTTGGCCCAGGTTTTCGCTTTTCCCATGGCTTCTTGCCCCCACTGCCACCTGCTTTCACTTGGTTCAACGACTCTGTTGTTTGACGTTGACGATTCAACTCTTCGCTGCGAACGCCCTGCATGATGACCGACTTGTCCAGCTTTTCCATCAACAACAGAGAAACCGCAAGATGTCTGTAGTCATCAGGCAAGGCACGTATGAGTGCCATGCACTGAAGCTCTTCATCAAGTGTCTCAATCTTAAAGTCGGCTGGACGCAAGTTCTGAATAGTTTGCATGGCCTTTTCAATTCGGGTTCCCAAAGTTACTAGGGATTCGTCGTCCTGCTTCCTGATAGAGAACAGGTCATCATACGCATTGAATCGTGCTCCTGGCTTCTTGTTCAGGTGAGCAGCTTCAAGCAATGCCCACATCTTGATTGGATCTTCATCATGCCCTCTAAAGTGCACCCTTTGATCATTCTCCACAAGCAGGTAGATTTCACCTGCTGCCCTCTCTGCCTTCATCTCCCACTTTGCCACTACTTCTTCATTGATGAATTTATCCCCACTAGCAACTGGCTTTGCTTCTTTGCCAGATACCAATCTCCATAGTCCATTTTGCATTAACCATGCCTTCATCTCCCCAGCCCATTCAGGATAGTTTGAATTTGACAATGGTTTAACTTTAGCAACTGTGTTGTTGTCTGAAGACATTTTGCAACAAGTTCAAATGTCAAGTGTTGTTTCAAGGATCCAACTAGTCTAGTATCAGACAGCAATAGACTTAATCAATGTTTTGCCAAGTTTAAAGCCCGGGGCCCATAACCTGTTAGAAATAGACAATAATGCACAAATCAGTAGCTATACTGATGAGTAACAATAGAGTCAAATCTCAAATGCGCAACAATGACAAGTATGAGTGAAAATAGTAAATTGCTTCTGTAGACTCCAAATCTTGTTCTAGTGTCTTTTTTTCCTCAGACATAGTAGGAATACTGGTCTTTTACATGGCTAAGTGTCTAAAAATGGCGAGGGCGTGACTATAGGTGTCCACAATATTGCGTCAAAACACCAAACCTATAATTACATGACAAATTATATATCACCGGAACCGTCTCAACGAGGGGATTCCGGATCAGTGATCAGAATTTGAATAACTTTACTCTACAAAAAGTTATTAACAGAACAGTGTGCAAAAACACCGAAAAGAGCGAATTCTAACTAAGTGTCCATTTGTACAAGTCCAAATATCAAGTGTAGAACATTAGAAACAAAGTGTTTAATCACAAAAACTAACAATTGTCCCGGCAATGGTACATCCTGTATTTCTTTATGGAGGTTGTTTACTATCTGAGGTATTGGTTCTCCTTTATCGAAGGCCTTCTTCAACCGATCATATATTTTTGTACCCATAAATCTCTGATAGCAATAGGTTGTACTTGCTGAAGTATCCCAGCTAACCCGTAGTCACAAGCGTCTGTATATACATGATAAGGTAACCCAGGTTTTGCATATCCTCTAATTGGCGCGTTACTTAGAACTTCTTTGCATAGTTTGAATGCCTCATCCTGTAAATCCGTCCAATGCCATGTTTTATCCTTCCCTATTAAACTAAATAGCGGGTGAGCTATCCAGGCATAGAAAGGAATATAATTTGCGAAGTAGACCATCATGCCTAGAAACATCTGAAGTTCGGACATGTTCTTGGGTGTTTCCAAGCTGAGAATAGCGTCCACCTTTTCCTTGTGCGTCGATAGCCCTAGTCGAGAAACTTTTTGTCCCAATAGAAGAAGTGACTGGTACCCTAAATGACATTTAGTTGGAGACAACGTAATATTGGCGTCCTCGATAGCTTGAAATACTTTTCCTAAGTGCTTTAGATGTTCCTCAAAAGTTAATGAGAAAACTACAATATCGTCAATGTAGACTAGCGTGAAAATCCACAGAAAAGGCGCTAAAACATTCTGCATAACTCGCTGAAAAACACTCGGACCATTTCGATATCCAAAAGGCATTCTATGAAACTGCCACAACCCCCGATGCGTACGAAATGCCAACTTTTCAGATGCGTCATCAGTCATTGTGAGCTGTGTGAATCCTGAAAGTGCATCTAACGTACTAAGCCACTGAGCTCCAGTAAGCGCCTGTAAGATATCATCTTGTTTAGGTAGTGGGAACTCATCAGCTATAACGCATTCATTGAATCGTCTTAAATCTATTACCATTCGCTGGCTTGGAATTTCGATAGACAATAAATACAGGGGCTGCCCAAGGACTCTTTGATGGTTCTATTACCCCTAATGCTATCCAAGCATCCATTTGTTTATCTATGACTTCCCTCTTAGCCGGAGATGCAGGAAACGGAGGTAACGATATGGGTACAGTTCCTTCCTTCATCTTGATATCCACTTTTGCATCGTAGTTCCCCAATCTTCCATCCAAGCCAAAAGCCTTTTCATGTCGTAACACAATCTCTTCTACTTGTGTTCGTTGCTTGGGTGACAAGGCTGGAGAGATGTCCACTTCTGAGACCAATTTCGCTTTTGTTACTTCTTCGGGTGGTGCTTCCGATGTTTTGGTCCTCCTTCAACCGGATTTTCAGCAGCAGGATCATCATCCTCGGTTTCATTTCGTAAGGCCTTGGATGTAATGTCAGCTTGTGAAATAATTGTTCCATTATGCCTTTCCGTAACTAGCTGCCGAATAAGACACGCATGGGCGCTTATTTGTTTAAGTTCCTCTGTTGAAAACTTTGTAGACTTATCTAGCCAGTTACTAGGGTTACGTGCGTGTCCCAATACCTGACCTTTTGTGACAATGTAAGGTTGGTCGGAAAAGTTAGATACATGAACATATGGATTCTTTTCATCCATCAAAGTGTCTGGAATCCCAGCACGAATGGTTCCAAATCTATCAATTAGAAATTCTCTTTCTATTAATAGTGACTGACTTTTGGTTTTCAAATAGCTTTCAACTTGAATTTTACGACTAACACCAGCTGGAATGATGCAGCGCTCAATAGCTCGGACCTCAGCTCTTCCCATACGTTGTTTGTGTCTTTGTCGCGAATTTATATTTCTTTTTGTGCATGCGTTGTGTCGAATAATGTTCGATGTTGTGCAAAAGTGATCGTATTCTGAACGTAGATCCGTGTTCAGTAATATACGGGGATCCTACCGAGTTTTCGACTTTAATTCTCCTGTCCGTAGATCCAAATTCAATATATGTATCTCCATCTTGTCGAATTGTTGAGATTGAATATTGATCTGCAAAATCGTTACCCAAAATGAAAGGGGTTGTCATTCCTTTAATGACATAAGCTTCTATGGCCATCTTTACTGGACCCTTATTAGTCGCGAAATACATATCTAGATCCACAAATCCTGATATTGAACATCGCCCAGTAACCTGAACCAGATTTATCTTTTGTCCAGCCTTTAACCTTGGTTTCTGTTTGAATGAATCTAAAGCCTTTTGTGATATAAGAGTAATATCAGACCCGGAATCCACAATGACTTTCAATTTAGATTCACCCGAGCTTGTCCCAATTATAGCCTCAGTTTGTGTAGCTTGAGATCCTAAGAAAGAACACCCAGGTGGTCGTGCCATGTGTTTCTGTAACTCGACCATCGAGTTATTTGTCTCTGTAGTTTCTTCATTGAACTGCTTTACTATGTCTCTTGCTAGTTTTCGGCGACTACGACGATTGAGTGGTAATTTATTGGTATGTCGTGAAAAACCTGGTTTCAATGAAGCGCTCGGCTCGTGCTCAAGCTTCTCAACTTGCCTAGACTCGATTTTTACTTGGTAGGTTCATAGAGAATGCTCTTCGTCTTCCTCACTGTCAAAGCTCATTTGATAATACAGGTTGTCATATTCCTCCTGAGCGAGCTGTTCTTCTGAAGATACTTGAGATAGATTTACTCTTGCGTCTCGAACACCTTTAAAGGCATGTCGACACTCCTTATCCCAGTGTTTCCCACTCCCACAGTGTTTACAGGGCCTAGCACCTTTTTCTTCTGGAGTTAGGCCTTTCTTTGATACTACTGAATCGTCCTTAGGATATTTTGGAGGAGCCATTTGATCGTGAGTTCCTATGAGGTGTGTCCGAGCTGGATATTCTTTGAAGCTGTCGCGCTCTCGGGTATAATCCCTGTAGTCATTATTTCTGTTTCTAGAATAATTAGAAGGACCTTGGTAATCTAATCTCATGAGAGCTTCCTCATGATATCGAATTCGCGGCTTGGAATTGTAAGACATTAGTGTACAGTTGAGTAGTTAAAACTGTATTCCAGGTGGCTGGAGCTCCTTCCATTACTTCGGTATTAATTCTGAATCTGTTAAAGTCCAAACGACGTTAAGTAGTGCAGTTTTACGAATAAAGTACTCACTTGGTGATTCTTTCAAGTGCCCTGTTTCCCTGTATGACGCTTCGCATCGCCTTTCCTTTCTGTTTATCAAGCCATTTTCTATTCATGTAGAAGTCTGTTATAGCGTTCCTTAGTGAATCCCAATCTTTTCAATTGTTTCACGATAGTCCTCCGGTAATGACCAGTACCAAGTTTCTGCTGCTCCTTCCAATCTTCTCGGAACTATTTGGCCTAGCTGTTGAAAAATAGTTTTAGACATTAGTGCAATATTATTTACCTTAGAAAGCCATCGGACGATGGTATCCGTGTTACCGTCCCATGTAGGAACATTCTCCTGTTTTAGTTTTATATCGAAATGCGCTTCCGTCTTAGTTTTAGAGGTTAATGATGTTCTATCAGAAGTTTCTTTGCTGACCTCCTTGATTCCACGGGATCCTCCTTTCGGCGTGTCTTTCCTTCGTCGAGGTGTACTTGACCTGAAGAAAGATCGATCGCTGCCCCCTTCTCCATCGCTACCTGATGGTTCAGGATCCTCCGGATACCTTCGAGGAGTTGGACTAGCCGATGACTTCTCAGCACTTTTCTTAGGTGACATTGATTCCCTTTCTTTCTCAAATCTATTTCCAATATTACTGAGTAGCCCTTGCAAAGCATTAGTTGGCGGCTTGTTCCTAGTGTGATTGTCTAAACTTCCTTGAAGTTGATTTATGCCCGTTTGGTTGTATCCATAGATTGCCAAATGACGACGATGTTTAGGCGCCCGGTGCCTCTTGAGGAATTTTGACAGGCGTTGTGAATTCCCCCCAGCGTGTGTAACGTTACCATCTTGTCTTTTTATGTCCAGTAGTTCCGGATTGCGAGGCTCGTGTCTAGAGAAATCGTATACCTTGTCGTATATTCTGAGAAACTGTTCCACTTCAGTTCTGTATGCACAGACTAATATTTCGTATTCATTTTCTCTATGGAATTCAGTGATGTCTCCCTCTTTTCCCCATAGAGGAACTGAAGGAGGTCGTCTGCCTTCTATTCGTATGAATTTTCCTAGTTCTTCAGTGACGGCGATAAAGAGTGGCTGAAATGGTGGCATACTTCTTTTGATTGACAGTGTAACCTACTTCCTCGGGATTGCCCTTCATTGAGATCTTCTCGACGTGAGTAAATAAATCATCAAGTCCATTTGTGAAGCCCGGAAAAACATCCCTAGCCAAACGTCAGCGAGAATACCAATGCCGGATTTGGTTCTATGTTACGTTTCAGATATGCTGAAGCAATGTCGAGAGCATCACTTCTTCGGTTCGTTAATGTCTCGTTGTCCTTGAAGGCAGAGAGTGTTCTGAATGTTGGATGGTCTACAATGGCCTGTACAGGTACAGAAAATTTTGTTTCATCTAGTGGTGAATCATCGTAATCTTGAAGGTCGACGAGCTGATACTCCGTTTGATTTCCTATTAAAGATTGATCCATATGTGGCGGTCTTTCTCTTTGTTGTGAAGAGGAAGCAGAAGGCATATTAAATGCCAGGGTGTCGGAAGTAAATAGATTCAGTTAGTTTTGTGTGATTTTGAATCTGAGATTTAGTACGTCTTAATACTCAGTTCCCAATGCGTCCACCAATGTTAGAGACCAGTGCTAAATTAGAATAGATAGCTTAGTCGTCCAAAGCAAGCTGAACTGAGTAATGACGTTGCTTATGTATTACAAAGATATACTCTGTATTTACTTGTAATATATCTCATTCTATATACTGCTCTGGCAATAGGAAGTATGGCAGGACCCCTGATATACTTATAAACAAGATGGAGAACTTAAGGTAGTTCACACAGTGTTACTAGTAACTATAGAATGTAGGATTGAATGAAATCTGACTATGTTACAAGTGTTCTTATATACCTTTTATATCTACTAGATCTAGTGGTTTCTACTAAGTTCCTTGACTTGCTACGTTATTCTGGTACCGAGGAGTTAACACCTGATCATTCAAGACAAAGGCGGCTTCTTGATATATCATGTGACGTTTCTAGACCCGTTCCCTAACAGAGTTCCAGGTACGCAATATGCCATGACTTGAATGCAGAAATATGAAAATGGGGTTTGATAGAACATCAGCATAAATCTCACTTGAGGTTAGGCAGGCCCACATAGGTATCCGCTAAGAGAGAATCCTGCAGATCTGGCTTCTTGGTGACCTCACACTTCTTGGGCAAGACTCTGCAGAGAGAAATAAACAAACTTTTTAAAACACCTGAACAACAAAGTAACATGTACTAACCTAACTGTATATTTCATTGTGTCTTCTAGCAAGGTGGCACCTGTACCTAACATGGGGGTGGTACAAGCAACAGGAACAACATCCCTGAAAGTCGGACGTTTTGTGACAAGTGTAGAAGGAGGAGCAGGGGCGACTGTATATGAAGCAGGGACAACAGCGCTTCCTGTGGCACCGCCATATGGAATGGCAGAGGAAGCAGAGGCGTTATCAACAGGAGTATGAGAAATATTGTCACCAGTGGCATCAACCACTCCAATCCTGACGAAAGCATAAATAAATAACATAAGAAAAAAAAATTAACATACTTAATGACAGAAGATGATTGGACAGGAAGGTCCAACGCAACAGAATCGGCAGCGTCGAGCGCAGACAGGATTACAGACAATGATTGTCCAGATCGAAGTCGCTCTCTATTCCTTGCCTTGCGACGGCTCTTTTGAGGACTTTACTGATTTAACTAAGAGTAATTAGCATGTAATATATAAGACATAAATAAAAAATAAGATTACCCATCGGATGCTGCAGCAACGGTATAATTTTTCCTAAAAGAAATCGGAACAGACCTGAATAACAAGGCAATTAAATCGGAAACCGAGAGATGAAAGACAGAAGCAAACTTACGCGCCATGGCCATAATCAGTAGACTGTGCTTCAGACGAAGAATGTTGCTGCACATTGAGAGTGGGTAAAAGCCTTTTTCCTTCTTAACAACAATGGCAGGGGACCTCTCATTTGTAGCGGTATGTGCGATGGCGGTAACACTACAACGACCTTTACAAGAGGCTTTATTGACATTAATGGTTCTGAAAATGCAAAGGGATAACAGGGTAAGGGGACACGGTAGTGTATAAGACGCTAATCAGAAAGAACCAACCCTTTGGCAACTACTTGACGCCAGATGAGTTGTTGTCGATGACAATAGCAGAGGCCATGTTCTTCTTGATGCGAAGCGTCAGCGCTGATGAAAAGAGAGGCAGTCAGACATTGATATGAATGAAAGAAACTTTTTAAAAAGAAGAAAAGAATCAAGCACCTATTATCAACAACCTCAACAACCTCAACACCAGAAGAGGAGTCGACAGCAGCAGCAGACACCTGACTAGCAGCTGGTTTGCCAGCGGACTTAGACACATTGGTGCAAACTTTCTTAGGCAGTGCAAGTTGTTGGCTAAAGTAATAGAGAATAAAAAACAGTGTTAATAAAATTTCAACCGAATACAAGGCCAAAAAGAGTACAATAAAATAAAAACAAAACTCATGGCAGGTCCTCATCAGACAAAATGATTGCCACTTTGTTCAAAACTCTCTTCTTAGAACTAATAAGTGGGTAAGCATGACGACAAGTGTAAGGACAATGGTGCATACATTCAGCTTTTAGACCGGGTATGCCTTGCAGGATAATTGATAGTATTGTCAGGTAAGACTACCGCAGGGACATCATTGCTGAAGAAAAACGTGAATAAAACAACATAGAGACAGGAGTAAGGCAAGAATATACACCCAGACACATTCAAAGAGGCAACATGGTCACCATGACAGTCAATGGTCTCGTTGTTGGAAGACGTATACATAAGCGCATCTTCTTCATGGACGACATCCTTGTCGACTGCGAGAACACCGCCATGACCAACAAATGCATGTGCAGAGTATCCGACCCTAGGCCTTCAGAAATAAGATGAAAAAAGAAAAAAAGATCAAGAGATTAATTGAAAAATCAAAAGATACGGTCGAAAGAAAACGCACGCATGATCGATGGGTGCAGCATTGCATGCAACCATATGCGTAACATGGTGTGCTCCGGAAGTGGGAACAGAGCTAGGATCAATAGAAACCATATTGAACGATTTATATAATGAATCTGAGGGTGTAATGGGAAATAAAAATCAGAGACAATTCAAAGGTGTAATCAAAGCAGATAACACAGTGAGTGCTGTTCAATCATGGAAAATACATAAGGTTTTTATAGGTTTTAGGTTACACTATGAGCCTTGCTTATCAAAAAATAATAATAAAGATATAGCACAAAGCGAAACACAACTGGTGGAGCTAGCATCAACGTCCGTCAAAGTCCACGGAGTAGCACACAGCGAACCTTCCCTGAAAATTCAATGGGTATGATGAGTACAAGTAAAATCGCGATAACTAAGTCGCTGCAGTAGAGCATAATTTACCTAAGGAATGAGCAGATGGCCCCACACGAAAGAACATTGGATAAGCATAAATATATGAAACACATTCTGTAGCAGACGAAGTCGTCATTGTTGCAAGGCACATTAAGTACCGGAACATGATTGAAAGGCTTGTAATGCTCCACAGAATGCAAAGAAACACTGAATCGAGAGCGCCCAATATATGCATTTGATATATAGAAGAAAAAACCAGGGCAAAGATACAATCATGAAATGCAGACTATTAGCAATGCAGGAATTGAGATTGATAACACAACATACCACATTGATAATGTTCATCAGTTACATGCATAAACACAACGATGAAAATGTAACATAAGCAAGTGCCAAATATTGCTTTCCAAAAGCAACGAAAATGGTCAATCGTGTTTTTGTTGTCTGTGAGATGAAATACTGCATAGAGCAATTAATCATTCATGTCAAGAGAGCAGAAAAAATAAAATAAAGAACAGAAGTACAGAATGAAACCAAGTGTCACTAGTAGAGACATATGTAATACATTAAAGTAACAGATCGTGGTGATAGGATCATACAGGACTTGAAATCCAACGGAATGCTGACGGAGATTATGTATAAGCACTAACAAATGCCAACGCCACAGAAAGAGAATGGATGCAGCTTACCTGCCAAAATTCCTAATTGATTAATGGACCAAACGGTATAGCAAAGTCCGAAGAAAAGGGAGAGCGAAACAGGTACAAGACATTACACAACACAAAGAATTCAGTCAAGCGCTGAGGACATAATACAAAGATTGAGCATATTAAGAGTCATTGTTAAAGGAAAACAGTAAACATAACAAAATATAACAAAAATAAAAAATAAGGCCAAACGTACCATATAAACGAGCAACATATACCGAAAATACAAGCATTGAAACAACATTCGCGAGTACATGGATCCCAGCTACGATTTGATAGAGGCCAAGGCCATATTGGAGCAGGCCTACGCAGATGCACAGCACAACGAGAAAGAATCGACCGCAATAGTGGAATTCGACATAAGCCTGCACTACTATGTAAACAAAGTGTTATTCAGTAGCTGAAAACATTGTTGATAGAAGGACAAGTACCACGTAGTGTTTGTCAAGCAACCATGTTCATGGCGAGTAACAAGAATGGCAGGAGATGATACAATGGAAGAGACGTTCCATATGCACAGTATCATATGCCGCTGACCTGCCACCCATATGCATTGTGTGAGTGATAATAA
This sequence comes from Psilocybe azurescens, assembly GCA_023853785.1. NCBI lineage: Eukaryota > Fungi > Basidiomycota > Agaricomycetes > Agaricales > Agrocybaceae > Psilocybe > Psilocybe azurescens. Next base: position 52,097 of record JAJIRX010000651.1, on the reverse strand, counting down.
ATGCAAGGAGAAATACAGCTACTCACAGAAAAAAATCACGCAGAACACACAACACGAGCATGCTGAAACACAGAGCAAGATATCTTCGACAAGCAGTAAGAATAACAGGACTAAGCACACAGTCATTCGATAACAACATAAGCAACGTCGAGAAGGTACACTCGTTGATGACCACATACCTCGAAGGGGAAAATATGAAGGTCAACCCATGGCAAGCAGAATTGTACGAAGGACATAAAGCAATAGATGCCAGTGCTCGCTATTTCACAGAACGACGACATGCACCTATGGAATCAGGAATGCCATTCGAAATGGGAGTCGATCCATGCGGCACTCTCACCCGAATCCGTGGCACCGACTTTATACATGGCATGGATAACAAGGTAGATTATCTATGAGAATATGCCGACAAACAAGGAAGAATAAGGTGAGAATCAGATCGAATACCGTAAAGAAGTAACTCACCGCACAACAGCATGAAACACGTCGAACCAGCAGCATTTGAGGTTGGAGACATAGTAAGGGCCACCAATAAGTATTGCACTAAAAAAAAACATTGCTAAACTACATACAGCGAAGGTGAACAGCTGAAGATGTACAGTATGTAAGACTAGTTAACAACACGACTGAGAGGAAACACATGAATAACATCAAGCAAATGTACCCAAAAGGCAGCAGGGAGGCAACGATGATGTGGAAAGGAGAGAGAAGGAAAGAAAGAACTCTTCCCACAGTTGTTGTTATAGGCCTGTGCCGCAAAAAAACCGGAAATAACCGAGCGGCAAAAGAACAACTACGAGTTCCACATGGGAGACATAACTAAAAATAAAAAACGTTCAGGCCTATAACATGTACCATAAAAAACCGGAAGTAACCAAGTGGCTAAAAACAATTACAAATACAAGTATCACACGTTATAAGTCACGTTGGTTGATAGTGAAAATGATGGTGCCGTTTGGGTCCCTGGTTAAAAGAACGAGTCTATTACTACGTAATAGGACTCGTAACCAGTCTGAATGGGCCTCAGATATCTGTGCTTTAGGTCCGATGATGGGCCTACAACATGCTATGCTGTGCAGAACAAACAAAAAGAACAAGCAGACACAGGATGTTGCAATGTGCGGCTCCAAGGTTGTGAATGTGGGTTCAGGCTGTCCAACAAAGAGAGGTCGCCTTCAATGTTAATTGCCCTGAGAAGGAACCGCGGTGCGAAAGGCGAGGTATGAAGTACGAGTGGGACTGCAGACGACAAGGGCAGCAATAGACAATTTGTAACAAAGGTTGCAGACAACAAGAGCAACACGATGAGGCTATCTGCAGTAAGAATTTTGGTTTTTCAGTGCAGCGGGATGGGGGTAAACGGTCTGTGTATTCTGGTCTGTTCAAGTCAAATACAAATGTCTTTTATACTACAACGAAAACGTCTGAAATGACCAAGAAAGTGTCCAATATCGGCAAGCAAAAGAAGAGGGAGAGAAAAAATGCGAAGAGCAAGTAGAAGTATTGTAAGAAACTAAGAAAGAAGGGGGAAACCCACACCAGCCAATAATATAAACCTCACAGATCGTCATTTTGAGGTCCAAGATAATGAATCATCAGGAATCATCTTGTAGGTGCTGTTCAGGGAAATGAGAGCACGGTTTTGGAGCCACTCTCATATTGAGTCATATGGTATGCGATTTGCGAAGTTGATGAGACATATTTTGTCAGAGTTATGGAGTGCAGCGTTGCATTGGAAGCAAGGAGGAAGGGTTTGGGTTTTAGTGCGCAAATGTTCGTTTCTATGTTGCATGTTTTTGGGCATCCCGTATTCGAAACAGGAATTGTGGCAGTGCTGGCCAGCCCATGTCGCAAATTTTGGGGTTTTCCGTGGGCAGCGAGCAGCGATGCTCATCACTGAGTTTTGTGTGTGATGAATAATGAAAACATAATTGTCCTATAATTTGTACTGAAAGAAGATTCTAAAACTGATAATTCATATCAAAATAAATAAATTGTACGCTAATCTGATGGTGATCTGACGCCAATCGCACCAGAGTGTCTGAGGTTCTAGGGTGCATCAAGCTTTGCCCTTGCCCAATTCGTGCAAGGTTAGATGGTTAACACTTGTAAACGGCGGGCAATGTATCGTGTAGATGGCGGTATAGGTCGCGCGTGTTGGACCCCATGCTCAGAACATGACCTAAACACGACTTGCATAGGACAGTCAGACGATTAGCGTACAATCTATTTAGACTGCCCAGAAATCTGATATTTAGTCATTAATTTTATGGTGACTGAAAGCATATTCAAAAGACATTACTGTGGCCGCCTGAAATTGAAAACAAATGGACAGATTTCAGTAGTCTTATTTGGGGCGCTTTATATTAGAAATTATTTATGTCCAAATGCAGTACTGAAATTCTACCAATTTGATGACTTTTCAGCATCATGAAAATCGGGTTCTCCTTTTTGTTTTCGGGAACCCGTGATTCAACTCTCAGAATTTTGTTATTGTTTCTCTTTCCGGAGGCTCTAAAAGTTCAATTCTATGATATATTTTATATGTGACTTAAATGTCGAACAAAAGTTGGCAGTTTAGTCCCATTTTCAGGTAACCTGAAAGGCAGGGCTTCCTGGGGTGAAAAGGAAATAAGACTGGGAAACTGGTGGGGTGGCAAGATGCAGGTGAAAAATCGGAACAATGTCTGGTTGGATTTGCTTAGTCACCTAGCCCTAACCCAAAGTAACACCTTGTGTTTCTGCTCAGGGCACCTCATCACAAACCCCTCCATAACACTGGTCCCAGCACATACCAATGTTACACTGTAGTATAGTATATGATACAAAGTACAGTTACAATGTAACATATCATATGGATTCAATGGTTCCTCTGAGCCACCCAATGTGCTCTACCTTTAAATGGCAATCCACACTGTACCATATTGTATGGGCCAGTGAATGGAGGCAATTGCCCATATGGTGGGTATGTGCCCTATAAATCCAAGGTCTTTACACAGCCCCCATTTTTTGGTCGGACTCTGTCGGACTTTCTATATTCAGAATGACAATTTTTCTGGTCTAGGACTGCTGAAAATTTCTGGTGAGATTCCGGTGAGATTCCGGTGAATGTCTGATGGACTACAAGTCCAATGGCCTGTCCAGGTGGACTTTCCACTGGAATAATGCCAAACCAGCAGTCAAAGTCCACTGGAAATGACCAGACCGGACCAACGGAAGTCCAATGGAAGTCCATCAGAATCCCACCAGACATGACCATTGGAATTCCAGAGGACAAGTCCAACGGAATTCCAATGGAAGTCCAACGGATGTCCTTTTATTATAATTTATACTAGTATAGAAAAAAAAGACACAAACAAGAATTGAACTCAGGCATCGGAGAACGCCAAACGCAAGCGAGATAAACCAACTGAGCCACAAAAGCTTATGGAAAACAAAAAAATTAGTTAAATACATAGTGATGCAGCCGAAATTCTTGGCACTGCTTGGCACGGGCCAAACAACAACATGCGTGTGACATGTTGATGGAGGTCTTTCCTTTCCCCACACAATCCATATGGACTCCAGTGGACTCCAGTGGACTGGAACTGGACTGCAGTCCACTGGAGTCCACTGGACTTGCACTGGACTCCTGCCAAATTTTCAGTCCAGTCTCAGTCCAGTGGATTATGAGTCCAGTCAAGTCCACTGGAGTCCACTGGAGTCCACTGGACTGGGGCTTAAATATTCACTGAACAACAACAAATAATATATTTATTAGCACAGTCCAGTTGAATCCACTGGAGTCCACTGGATGCAATAATTAACACAATATCCAAAGTATGATCATTAGTTATTAATATTAATTGCAAAAAATAAAAGAGTAAAATCAATGGAAATAAACTCTATGAAATAACAATTAAATGAAACAATAGTTAAATACACTTGGGAGCAAAGTCTCCCTATGGATACAATTTTGTATTTTGTTCAGTCCACAGGGTCAAATTTCACAAGCACATGTGACGCACACACGTGCCCGGCATCAGCTGATCGGCACGACAACCATCAAATGAATGACCCCAACCTTTCTTCTGACTACCACCACCACCACCTCGTCGGTTGGAGCCAGGTGACAGTCAACCTGACGTGACAGAGGTTGACGACCAAGGATGAGGATGAGGACGCGGATGGCAGCTGCGACAGGGACGAGGACAGACGCCGGACAGCAGGGATGAGGACGGATGCAGACAGCAAGGACAAGGATGTGGACACGACAGGGACAAGGACGCAGATGCAACAGGGACAAGGACGCTAGACGCCAACAGGGACAAGGACGCCGGATGCAACAGGGACAAGGACGTGGACGCCAACAGGGACAAGGACACAGACGCTTAACAGGGACAAGGACGCTAGACGCAACAGGGACAAGGATGCGGATGCGATGGGGACAAGGACACGGACGTGACAGGGACAAGGATGAGGACACGGACATGGATGGCAGCTGCGACGGGGACAGGGACGACAGCAATGTGGACAAGGACAAGGACGCAGGACGCAGACAATGGCTGCGACAACGATGAGGATGGGGACGGTGGCTGCAACAGGGACAAGGATGGACGCGGATGAGGACGAGGGATGAGGACACGGACACGGATGCGACAGGGACGAGGACGGACGGGGACGACAGGGACGAGGACGAGGACGAGGACGAGGATGCAGACGCTGAACTACGTGAGTGTGTGATTTGATATATAAATCGAAAACCAAAACACAAACTAGAGAGGAATGGTCTAGACTAGATAAGACGACTCTCTCCCTGTTGAGTTAAAGTGAGGACTGGCTTGGCCACTAGGTTGTGAAGATATATGTGGTCTGAGGAGGGCAGGGATGTATGAAGGAGGAGGAATGGATGAGGGAATATAAAATGCCCTTGAGTATTTACTGGGAGGAAGCAACCCGACTTGATTAGGGTAGAACGGTGTGAATGAGGTGTGATGACTGTGGAGGGGCCAAATGACTAGATAAATTGTAGGGATTGATACGGGGTAGGAGTGAGAATGTAGTCTTGATCCTACTGCGCTTTAATCAAGTCTACAGTGTCTGCAAAGCTAGAAGTAAAGCCTGCTGATAGAGTAATGACTTGAGTGGCCTGGAGTGATATATGATGAAGGATTGTGCGATGTTTTTGATCCAAACCTCAAACAGAACAGTGAGGTGAATGAGGGATGACTAGGGCGATCGAAGGTGACGACCTAGCGATATTCTTCAGCCAAAAAATCAAACAACACAGTGAAGCGGATAAAGGGTGTCTGGAACAATGGATGAAGATGACAACAAGACCAAGATTGCAGAATAAAATATTCCGGAGCAACTGAAGCGATGGGGAGTTGAAGATCTTGATGTAGAGGAAGAATGAAGGGTCTGGAGGATGGTAGGATCGAAATGAACTGGACAAAATTCTCTGTGATGAGAGAGCGAGAGTGGTTGGATAGGCTGGTCTAGCCTCTGATGAACGTCTTGAATAACTGGAGTGATTGTTGAATTTCGTGCTGAATATTGATAGAGATTGATTGAATGCGTGCTTGGAGTGCTGGACTGAGTACTTGATAACTTGAAATCTTTGCTGTGAAGAAAGTTGGGGCTTGTAACTTCCTTGTCTTCCAGGCAATACTAATACATGGTTTATGTACCAGAGAACATAGAAAAATATTTAAAAGAGATCAAGCGTCCAAACTATACTAATCATTCTGTAGAACGACACCCAGTAGTCCCATCTGTCAACTACATACAATAGATTGAAAGCTGACGGAGTTTAGGAGTGAAAAATAGAAGGATGAGTAAGTAAGTAACATAGGATGAGTAAGAAGTATAAGCAGGATTATGAAAAGCGAAGTGAGATGAGTAAGAAAGAAGCGAAGCTGAGTAAGTACAATAAGCAAGAATGACAAAAGGAAGGAAGGATTAATCATATGAAAGTGTCAGACAATAGAAAAGGAGCCAAAATAGCGAACAAGTACCATGCTAATGAATAGAACCAGTCTATTCATGGCACAGCTCAGTCATCCATTACCAAGACTGCTGAGTGAGACAAAGATTTGCTGCATATGTGGAATCCAGTTAAGGACCAAATAGTTGTAGATGATCAAATGCTGATGACGATGGTGATATATGATGCTGTGCAGTGCTGTGCATACTAGGATGGATAGAAATGATGTCCAAGAATAATCTGTGCATAGCCTTGAGGTTCGGAATAGATAGACGATTGAATCATTGATAGGGAATGTAACTGATCAAATGGTTGAAGTGGAGATTGAAAGTTGGAATGGAGCTTGAAGTGGACTGTGAATGGGCTTTGACGTTGAATATTGAGGGATGTGCTTCAGATAAAAATGCGAAATAATAACCCTGGCTTCTGCATGCAATGGGGAGTCAAGACAGACGCTCTAAGCTTATAGATAAATCTCATATCCAATCAAAATTGGTGTATGACAACGCTGCAAATCACTTGTACCTGGCCAAAGTTGCAAAGCTGAAAGCAGTGGACCTTCATAAAAGGGTCTTGCCAATGAGTCACAGTGCATGCAAAATGCTCTGATTGACTTTGAAAGAAAATATTGTGATCATGTGCATACCAACACAAATACAACAGACGTGGATTTTCATATTGGAGCATCGGATATGGCACGTTCAGGAAAAAAGGCAACTGGTACTCCAGAATATTGGTTTGGACAAGGATAAGGGCAGGGGCAAGGGAAAAGGCCAAATTGTTTAAAAGTAGTTGAACTCCCTTATTTTGTTTGTGTAAAGAAATACATTTCATAAAAGGAGAGATTTTATTATTGAATGTACTGCGGAGACAGACAGGCACTGTTATTCTGAAATGCTTTGGGACCAGCACCGGGTCTGGGTTAGACATGGGATTCGCACTAACTTTCTGTGTGGTCTGGACGATACCACTAATGGCTTTTCTTTTCGCTTTAACAAAAATGTGTACTTTCTAACTATGCATACTATGTCTGGCTTGTGCCCAACCCGCAATGTGAATTCATGTCTGAAGCACCTGAATGCCATAAGGTATGTGGCTTGTCATGTCTGCCCCGTTTCCGCTCTCCTTGTCCCGACCCACCAATATGTGCCTGCAACACCCGGGAACAACATTAGTTGTACAGCGGTGGCACATACTAGTAGGGCAGACTACTTACAATGTCTTTCTCAGGACCGGGAAAGGGTCAGACACGGGTCAGGCAAGGGCATTTCGCTGGACACATGGTTTCAATTTTTGACAACATGGGAGACATAAGAGGCATAATTTCATGCATATTGAGAATTAGTACAATCTACTCCATAATGGGAAATATATATAATATATAACACAAAGTTTGAAAGCCTTGTATCCACCCCCGATCCCACCCCAGTTCTGACCCATCCCATAGAACGTGCAAACCACATCCTGGCCAGAGTAATCCTTAAACACCATGGATTTATGTGTACTTTACAGTGCCCCTATATTCTGTTGGACTCCAATGGACTTTCACCGGACCCAGCCAATTCCAATGGACAGTCCATTGGACATCCAACAGGATTCCGTTGGACTTGACAAAATTCCGCTACCAGTCCAGTCAGAGTCCAGCCAAATTCCGGTCAAAGTCCGGTCAAGTCACTTCAAGACAGAAAACAGGTGGACTGGCTGGACTGTCCAGTCCATTGGACTTCTGTTGGACTTCCAGTGGACTTCCAGTGGACTCTCAGCACTTAATTAGACCAGATCCAAGAGTGCTCTGTCCAATGGAGTCCAGTGGATGTCCAGTGGATGTCCAGTAGACTGTCACTGGTTTAATTGCAGACTTGGGAGGGGAGTTAGGGACAGTCGCAGTGTTCTTGGAAGCTTTGGGAGCCATATTAAGGAAGCTAGGTCACTAGGATAATACTTCAATCTTATCTTTAATTCATGCAACAATGTAATATAATATATTGAAAACTATATACTACATTATTATCTGACTTTGTGAATTTCACTAAGTCCAACTTTAATTTCACATGGAATGGAATGGTCAGTTGGATTCTAACTGGAATGTATTACTTAAAGTAGATTCATATAATAGTATAATATAATATATTTAAAACTATGTACTACATTATTATCTACAATTTTATTTACAAGCAAGGTACATTATCATTAAAGATAATAATAAAAATAAGAAAGCGAGACAGAAAAAAGAAAAAAAGCAAAAAAAGAATCAAAAAAATAGGAGGAGGATAGACGTGTCGGTCGTAGCTGCACCGTATGCGTTGTTGTTGTTGTTGTCGTGCCATTGTTGTGGCCTTCGTATGTGTCTGCGGCATCCGTCCTACCTATGTTGTCTTCATTGCCCTCGTTGTCCATGTCATTGCCCCCCGCTGTCTGGAGGTCTTTACACTCCCCCACAGGTACCGATCAGAACCGGTCGGAATCCGACCGGTTCCGACCGGAATTTTATTTGGCAGTGTCCCTGCCAAATTAGCAGTAAAATGTCCAAATTTTTCCGACTGGATTCCGACTGGATTCTGATCGGAACCACCGGTACCGACCGGTTCCACTGTTAACAAGTCCAACCAAAATCCGATCAGAATCCGACCGGAATCCGACTGGAATCCAAGTGGAATTCATCAAATTTGAAACCCAATTAGACCCAATTCCGAGTGGAATCCGAGTGGTACCAAGCGGAACCATATTATGTCAGCATACTATTTACAGCTCAGCAAGTAATAACACAAAAAGTATACATAGATCTCAACAGTTTGTGACAAATTTGGTATTGTTAGAATTGTAAAATTGAGGAGAATATGTTTATGTAATAGTTATATAAAATTAAAAATTTTCTGGTAAAGAAATACCTATTTTTCATATAAATCTGTGCTTATATAATCTAAATGTCTTGAATAAAATTAATCTTTGTATTCCATTAATTTCTATTATTGTAACACTATTAATATATAGCCAACAGAGTGCTATTTTGTTGCAAAATGTAGTTTACAATATCTATATATATTCAAATTTACAGTATTTTGTATATTGAACATGCTGACATAATATTCTGATGATGGTGTAATTACAGATGCATTTCCCTCAATTTTCTGGTCATTTTGATATATAATATGTGGGTATAGCTTCAGAGGAAGTGCCAGAATATATTATTGGGTGTTGTAAAAATGGTATATAATTCATAAAATGTTGATAATACCACAAATAATAATAGTGTAGTTGGTAATGTGTGTATAGAATTAATATATATAAAGCTGTTGGTTCAATTCCTGTTGAGTGCATTTTATAATTTCGCATTTATTACAAATATCATGTGACCTGAATGATTACTTAAAAGCTTATGTAAGAAATATTATGTAATACCGACTAAGCAGACTATATCATGTGATTTCAATACATTATTTATAAGCTTATGTAAGCAATTATTATATAATGCTGACTAAGCATTGTATTATCCACTGAACAAGTACATTATGAGAAATTCTGACCGGATTCCGACCAGTTCCGAGTGGGTCTGAGTGGATTCCAATCGGTTCCGACTGGGTCCAAGCGGTTCCAATCGGTACCCGTGGGGCACTGTAAAGTACTGGCTGTCTGTGTCATTACCCCCGCCCATGCTTGTGCTCGTCCCCCCTGTCCATGCTCGTGCTCGCCACCGCTGGCTATCTGCGTCATTGCTCCTGCTGTCTGTGTTGTTGCCTTGCTGTCTGTGTTGTTGCCCTTGCTGTCTGTGTTGTTGCCCTTGCTGTCTGTGTTGTTGCCCTTGCTGTCTGTGTTGTTGCCCGTGGTGTCCATGTCATTGCCCTTGCTGTCCGTGGTTGTTGCCCCCACTGGCTGTGTTGTTGCCCTTGCTGTCCATGTCGTTGCCCCCGCAATCTGTGTCATTGCCCTCGCTGTCCGTGTTGTTGCCCCCGCTGTCCGTGTCATCACCCCTGCTGTCTGTGTCATCACCCCTGCTGTCCGTGTCATCACCCCGCTGTCCGTGTCATCATCCCCGCTGTCCGTGTCGTCGCCCCCGCTGTTGTTGCCCCTGCTGTGCTTGTGCTTGTGCTTGTACTCGCCCCGCTGTGCTTGTGCTTGTGCTTGTACTCGCCCCCCGCTGTGCTTGTGCTTGTGCTTGTACTCGCCCCCCGCTGTCCGCATCCTTGCTCCCGCCCGTGCTCGTCATCGTCCTGGCTGTCCACGTTGTTGCCCTGGCCATGCTCATTGTCGCTCTGGCCATGCTCGACGTTGTTGCGCTGGCCATCTGCATGCACAACATTGTTGCTCTTGCTGCCCACGTGCTTGCCCTGGTCGGGCTTGTCCACATGCTTGTCGCGGCCTGCCTCACCCTGGTCCTTGTGGTCACAGTCACAGTTGTCCACATCCTGGTCCTGGTCCTTGTGCTGGCCGTCCTCATCCACATTCTGGTCCTCGCTGTGTCTGTCCTGGTCTTCGCCATCGCCGTCGTCCTCCGTTGCGTCGGGTTGGCTTTCACCTGGCTCCGACAGACAAGGCGGTAGTGGTGGTGGAAGAAAAAGTGGGGCCGGAATCAACAACGGACTGACGTGGCATCAACATGTCACACGCACATTGTTGTTTGGCCCATGCTGAGCAGTGCCGAGAATTTTGGCTGCATCACTATGTATTTAACTAATTTTTTTGTTTTCCATAAGCCTTTGTGGCTCAGTTGGTTTATCCTGCTTGCGTTCGGGCGTTCTCCGATGCCTGAGTTCAATTCTCGTTTGTGTCTTTTTTTCTATACTAGTATAAATTATAATAAAAGGACATCCATTGGACTTGTCCTCTGGAATTCCAATGGTCATGTCCAGTGGGATCCCGATGGACTTCCATTGGACTTCCGTTGGTCCGGTCCGGTCATTTCCAGTGGACTTTGACTGCTGGTTTGGCATTATTCCAGTGGACAGTCCACCTAGACAGTCCGTTGGACTTGTAGTCCATCAGACATTCACCGGAATCTCACCGGAATCTCACCAGAAATTTTCAGCAGTCCTAGACCAGAAAAATTGACATTCTGAATATAGAAAGTCTGATGGAGTCCGACCGGAGTCCGACCAAAAAATGGGGGCCATGTAAAGACCTCGAAAGTTAGTGACAATACAATGGTGTTGCATTTGAACTTACCTTTTTCATTTTCTTTGCAGTCCTTGCACAATGGGCTTCCTCTGAGGTGTACTTGAGATAGAGCTTCAGCATATCATGCATGAGCCAGTGTTTATTATAGTTGTCTAAGACCCAGTACTCCTTTTTAACTTTGTCACAGATTTCCTTAACTAGTTTTTTGTTCTGTTTACTATAGCTTTTGATAGATCCAGATGCTTTTTCTTGGCTTGGTCATGTACCAAATCCTTGTGGAATTCATTGGTGAGTTACAAGGCATATGATCAAAATAAGCACTCACCACCACTGCTTTATAAGTTCTTTCACTCCAGGCCCGCTCCTCTTGCAAATTATAGCCCTCTGACCCAGGATGCCCAGCCTTGCCCTTAGGCTTGGGAATTAATTTAACAAGTTTGCTCCCAGATTCAAGTTCATTGTCTTCATCTTTATCATCTCTAGACTGAGAATTGGAGGAGTCAACATTCATATCCTTGTTAAATGCAACATGTTTAGGTGTAGAAGCCCTTCTCTGCATTATACTATGCTGAATGGTTTCTGGAGTTTTAAATTGTCTCTGTGCTGATAAGTATGTGATATCTGGGATTGTAGAGCTCTTTCAAGTGGCCGATCACTTCTCTGGCTTGACAACAAGGGAGGAAAACTCCATTCTTTGTGTGATGTTTGGCAGGTGAGGAAATGTCCTTGGCAAGAAGATGATTCTGCGAGTGATGAGCGGCTTGTGTCATGTGATGTGTGCATCCATGGTATGTGGTTTGAGTTGTGTATTGCTTGATCCATCTCATTTATATTCCTAGTCATACTCATTACTTTGTTCTACCCTCATTACCTTGTAATTTTCAAACAGCCTTGTAAGCATATATTCACTATTGTTCTTTTGTCTATAGTGACTCCATATATTGTTCCCAAATGGGATAGGTATCCAAGTGGGTCAAGCAGAGTGGAGCAGTCCACTCAACATTGTTGTCATGGACATCAAGACAATTAGCATTACATTCACAATAAGCACTTCTTGCATAAGTATGTTGCCCATTGGCCAAAGTTTATTCACCATTGCTCTCATTACCAGTACTACTCATGCCTATCACTCTTTTACTCAAAGGCTTCAAGCACTTTGTGAAGGCCCCACATAACAATGTGAGTAAAAATTTCTTCTCTTCTAATGTTATTTACCCAAGTATGCATGTTTATACAAAATATGCACAGTTTTCAGGTCTTAAAGGGCCTGTGAACTGCTTATCATCCAGTCATGATGGAGTGCTGCTAGCCAGCAGTGGTAAGATGCCCTTGTGTTGTTGTATGTTGTTATTGCATACAGGCTAATGCAAAATTTATAGGTGATGATGAAACAGTTTGTATTTGGGATGTTTTAACTAGAAAATGCAAAAAGTCCTTGAGAACCCTGGTCAACAATGGGGCCAGATTACCTGTTTGGTCTGGCTAGGGGTAAAGTCAAGAAAGATTTGCAACACCTAGCTTTTGGAACTGGGCATGGTTTTCTTATCATCTTCTGCCAAAACTGTACAAATGTAAGCATTTAGCCTCTACACTTGGGAAAATATACTAACTCCAAACAAAGACTGTGATGGTTGAGATTGCCACTGCATGGGTATTTGCTCCTAGTAATCCTGTTGAAGCAGTAGACTATGATATTCAAACATCATGTTTGGCTATCAGTAGTCACCATGGCAATGTTACCTTGTACAAAGTCAGAAGAAATAGTGAGATCTTTTTCTGTAGACAATGTGGCAGTGGCTTATGATGACATAGGGACAATGTTACAGCTGTGGACCTCCAATGTGGAGAGTGATGGAAATATTTACATAGCTAGCTCTGTCTGTTTTTATAACCCAGGCCATAAGCTTTTAATTTTTGTCCTGGAAACTGGGGAAATGTAAGATGATACTTTAATTAATGAAATATTTGTATTCATTATTTTTTCAACTTTGGCAGGATTTGTCAAGATGTTGAATCTGGGAGGGAGGACTGGCAGAAGGTCTTGAAGTCTGGAGTGTGAGTATGATCTTTTGATATCATATGTCAACACTGACATTGTATGAAGTGGCCACACTGGCATTAGCCTAGATGGGCAATTACTTCTTATAGAGAATCTTGCAAAAGGGTTTGATCTATACCATTTACCATGCTCATTGCCTTCACATAGCTTTCCCATCTTCACAAAAAATGATGCATCAAAGATGGTGTTTTTGCTGAAGGATCGTCAGTTGTGGTCTGTGGAAGTGATCATGGTAAAATGTACACATTTTCTTTGTCCTCTCCTGAACCAAAACAGATATTAAAGTAAGCTGGTAAAAATACAGAAATACAGACCATATGTGTAAGTGCAAATGTTTTATCCAAAGCCTGGTATAGACCTGTATTAGACAACATCCACCAAAGATGGTCATCTCATAGCCAGTGGTGCTTCCCTTGAATGCTCTGATATTGTGATATGGGAAAAACCAGTAAGCTCACTTCTTACTGTCAAGAACTATGCTTGCATTCAACAGTCCATGTGTTCCAGAAAACAGGCCCAGAATAATGTATACCATCAAGCAATCATTATGGTCCTGAATTTCCTTACCATTTTTATCATTGCATATTGGTCTTCAGGAATCTGGTTATCATATTCACTAATGGTTTGTATGCACAAAATTACTCTGTTATTCTTGCTAATTTAGTGTACTTTACCTCCACCCAGGTACTCCATATCAAGTCCACCAAATCCATACAAAGTGGTGGACTCCACATGGAGTCCACTTGGAACATATGTAAATGTTCAAAAAGTCATCTTTGATAAGTGGAGTCCAGATGGAGTCCACTTGGAGTCCACTTGGACTCCATACAATTCCACTTGAGGCCAGATGATTCCACTTTAGATGGAAGTGAAAAGAAATGGACTCCATATGGACTCTGCATGGACTCCACATGGACTCTGTGTAGACTCCACATAGGTCTTAATATTCTTTATTTTTTATTAGTATAGTCAAGGTCTAGATAAAATCTAGATGGAGCTTTTGTATATTTATTTTAAATTCATTATCTAAGTGAGTAGTAGACCTACAAGCTTATAAATAAAGTCATTGTAAGAAGTCTATATGAAGCTCTTAAGGTCTTCAAATTAAATCAAATAATTTATAGTGGTACACTAGAATACACTTCTTTTTCCTACACACTTATGCCTCATCATCTTCTATATCCCAGTGTCTTTCAATATTCTTTTCATTCTTTTCTTCTCCTTCATCATCTTCAGTATCATCAATTTGATGAGGCTTTGGCTGTCCATGCCACAATCAAACATTGGCCATGTGCCACAAACAAATATTTGTGCATAGTTTGCATGCTGATTATGCTGAATGTGATCACATGTGGCTGTGTGTGATTTGAACGCAGGTATATGAACACATTATTATGTTATCTAACAAAGCTGGTATAGTTGAGTGGTAAAATGTGCATATGTTTCTAGCTGTGATGTCCAGGGTTCAATTCTGGTATATTGTAATTTTTTTGGTTTTAGTTTTAGTTTAAAATTGAAATAAAATATATATAAAATCCAGGGACCTTTCTCCACATGGAGTCCATTTGAATCTGATCCTAAAATTGTGTAGTCATGTTGATATACATTATTCATAGGTTAAATCCAAATGGAATCTATGTAGAGGATGTGGAACTCCATGGGTGAGGGTAAAGACCTCCTTATTTATGGGATAAGATGGCACAAAGTGCCTTAAGCACTATGAATGCCACAATGAATCAGGGTTTTGAACCACAAGTTTATACCAGCAATGCCAGATATTCAACCTGGGATGCAAATGATATATGGGTTCATGTTGGTATGATTGTCCAGGATGATGATGATGAAGAGTTGTGGAATGATCAAGCAGTGTTACAACTTCAAGCTTATATTCACATGTGTGGATAAAGCTGACAGTCAAGTATTCAAGAACAGCGAGTTCCAAGCAGTATTGAGTAAGAGGAGATTAGATTCTCAAGAACTAGCTAAGGAATAATAGCAGTGTCTACTGGCTATTTAAGCGTTTTGAGTATCTACAATTATAGTACAAGATGAGTCCAAGTATGAGTCAGAGCATAGGATGAGTCGCGATGGTGCCGTCGATGTGAGTCAGAGAGTGAGTCAGAACAAGAAGTGAGTCATAACGGTATCAGCGATGTGAGTCAGGATAGAATGAGTCGATATATGATCACATGATGTTGTCCATCATGTGATAGGAAAGGTTTTATATACAAAAATGAAAAGAAAAAGGAAAAGCGAAAAGAAAATAAAGTGTTCATAACAAGCAGAGTGGAATCATTGAAATAGTTTGGATACACTTTGAATAGCTTGGATACACTCTGAATAGTTTGCATACACTTTGAATATAAATTATTTGAATTAAATGTAAATATTTTTTTCAAGGTTGCTAATTTGAATACTATCTGACTCCATCTGATTCTACAATGCCCTCTGGTACAAACTGTACTCCTTATTTCTTTTTGTTGACATCAAAAGAAATAAAGGAGAATGCATATTAAGAGATTCTGTGAGTGTGTTTGTGCTTGCATGGCAATGCTTTGATCAAGTGACCTAACTTGGTCAACATTGTCTAATCAACTCTCTCTAATCTGCTCTCACTCAATGTTGTTCTGGGTGCCCAGAACAGTATTGTAATATGTGTTCTTATTTGAATTATCATCTCTTTGCATTAAAACTTGGTGATTGCATTGATATAACTTAAAGAGAGCTACTACATATGTGACTGCCAGGGCCTCTCAGAACATCCTACTGGTCACCATCTGCAAAAATGTAACATTGTTGGTGCATCTCCAATCAAATCTTGCTCAACTTCTGCAAAAACCTGGACCATAGGCATGGTAAGTCTTCAAAAATGTAGTATTATGCTGGTACTTACTTTTTAACCACATATGCAACTCACTTTGCATCCTTACCTTTCATATCAACAGGATATAGAGGTCTTCTCCACTACACCCCCAACTTTCTGAGTGCTTTGTTCTTCTTCAGTCCATCAACTGCTTCTTGCACAATATCTGAAAGGAATGGGATTGGCTACCTTCCAAAAGAGTAACAGTGAAGTTGTAAATATTGGCATTTGCAACTTGATCTTTGAAAATATGATGTGTTTGTCAAAGCAATGTAGTCCTATTATCATTCTGAGCAATAAAAGGAGAGAAAAATGGCTTTGCAATGTCATGATGGAAAAGACAACTGGTATAGGCATAATGTTTTGCCTAATAACTGTAAGTATGACAGTATGATACTCCATCATCATACTCACTTTCAGAGACTGGTGGATAGCCTTTTTATGTGGCATAGCAGCACAGATTACTATTGGAGGGAGTAGTATTAAGAGTTGTTGGAGCTTTGAGTTTTCAATCTCTTAAAAGTATTGGATTGGTTGTGAGCTGGTCAAGTGAAATAAATTTATTGCAAGCCACTCAACAATAAAATTGCCATAGTAGGGGCCTATGGCAGAGGCCCCTGTTCAAATAAGAATTAGAGAATACTACCAGTGAATAGTGTTAGTTAGCTATTGTAAATGTGCAGAGCACTCTACTGGCATGATTAGCACCCCGCCACCATCAACCACTCAATTGAATTTAGTTCATACCAATGATGAGTTTACTCCAATAGTTTCTATGTGTCTAAGCATCTAAGCCATATCAGACTTAACAATTAGCAGAACTCCAAGTATTGAGTACAGAGGATAGATACTACCAGAACTTAGCTATTGTAGATGAGCATTTTCAAGGTTCATGTATTGGACTGTTTATGAGCTGCTCAACAATACAGTTGCTATAGTACTTGAGCTAGTAGGGTCAGACAATTCAGTGAGTGGAGCAAAGTGGAGTTCAGTAATGGTACCTGTGCATTTTGAAGAAGACTAAATCATTGATAAGTAAATATCCGCATGGGCATCACATTCACTCCTGGTCACAATGGCCAAACAACTTTCAATAAATTCATTGACCTAGAGTCACCAACCCCACCAGCAACTCCAACATGTTCAGCCTATTCAACTTCAATACACAACCTCAACCTCAACCTCAACCCAATGCAGATGTTCCAATGGACAATTTTGATGCAGTGTGTATTTTATTTATTAACTGTAAAGTTGTTATTTTGAGTTAATTGATCTGCAGAATCAGCCTGGTGCTGTGCCACAATGCTCCAAACTTATACCTGTGACAGTACTTTACACTCCCCACAAGCTCTGATCAGCACTACTCAGCACTGAGTAACTCTGAGCAGATCTGAGTAGATCTGAACAGAACTATACAGTTCTGCGCAGATCTACTCAGAAATTGTCATATACAGACATAATAAACTGCAAGTGCTGAAGTCACATGATATTTGTGCTTAGTCAGTATTACATAATAATGTCTTACATAAGCTTTAAATACACTATTGAAATCACATAATATTTCTGCTTAGTCGGCATTACATAAGCTCTTACATAATCTATTAAAGTCACAGGATATTTGTAATAAATGCGAAATTATAAAATGCACTCAACAGAGATTGAACCAACAGCTTTATATATACTAATTCTACACATGCTTTACCAACTACACTATTAATGCTTTGTGATATCTTCCACATTTAATAAATTATATACCCTTCTTACAACACCCAATAATATATTCTGGCACTTCCTCTCAAGATATATCCACATATTATATATCAAAATGATCAGAAAATTGAGGGCAATATGCTTGTAATTATCTCATCATATTAAAATTATGTCAGCATGTTCAATATGCAAAATACTGTAAAGTTCAAGTTATGTGATCTGTCTGTAGCCCTGGGTTCAATTTTTAATGAATGCATTTTTTAAATTTTATTACTTGAATATTGAATGCTCACTTCAAACAAGGATTTCCTTTTGTATATACTGCAGACAGTACCAAATTAGGTGCAGATCTTTTAATTCCTGGTATGTGACATTTATTTTATTACAGATAATCTGACCTGGAGCTGAGTAGTACTGCTCAGTTTTTTGTTGAAAATAATTGACTCAGTTTCTGAGTTGGCTGATCAGTTCTGAGTTTTCTGATCTGATCTGATCTGATCTGTTCAGCCAAAAATTTGGGCAATTGCAGGCCATTTGGGTGGTGAAAAGTTTTTTCAGTCGCTGATCAGAACTGATCAGAAAATCTCAATTTCTGATCAGAACTGATCAGAACATGTGAGGAGTGACAAGCTCTCACCCGTGACCAGCCACCCTTTAGAGCCTGCTCAAGGCACTATTCTCCCTGCTGTGAATCCAGTAACAATGGAACCCTCTAGTACAGGAACAAGTCAGGCTATCCCAGATGTATTTCCACCTGGACAACCTGTGGAAACTGCCATGGCTGTCGATATAGCCACCAACCCAAACCAGTCTATGCCAGATCAAGAGCTGCCCATCACTCCACAGAGCAAGCAACAACACATCTCATATCATCCAAATGATATAAACCTTGATAAAACACAAGGTCAAGTAGATCCTCTCCTAGGCAACAAAGCCATTTTGCAAACCTTGAATATACACCCACTGCTTCCTCAGCAGAAATCCACCAATGGCCCTCACAGAAACATTGAGCCAACAAGTAAATACCTCAGCCATTGACTCAGTCACTGGTACTGAAGCCATGTGTAAGTTAACCATTTCTGCTGTTAGATTAACAAGGCTCACCTCATAATAGATCAAAACATGGGTCATTGAGCAAAGTGATTTTACCACAAGACAGATGCTGGACATGAAGGACAAGGAAATTCACTGGATGAAGGAGAAAGTGAGTAATTGAACTGCTGCCCAATGAGTATATCAGACTTACCATATAACAGATGAACAAACATCAGGACAGCTTCAACAAGGTCTTGGAGCAGTTATTGGCCTTGGAGCAGTCAAACAAAGAGTATGCTGCTAAGTTGGAAGCAACAGAAGCGCAGCTCAAAAAGAACACAAAGAACACAGGAAGATAGAAGAGAAGCAATTTCACAAACATCAGGTAAATCAGGAGAGTGCTGACAGGTTGAAAGTGACAGAAGCATGGTTAGAGAGGGAACGTCTGGAATGGCAGGAGTTAGAGGAGAAGCAAAATTGTGAATATAATAAGAAGCTATGTGTATTTGAAAGGGAACAGAGACAGCTTGAAGAACATGCACATGCTGCTGTAAAGGCACCATCAGGTATTTAAGGCTTCATATTCCAAAATATTTAAAACACAAACTTACGTAGATGAATCTAGGATTACCATTCCCCACTCCTACTATGGAGGGTGTCATCCTGTCAACCAGTGGGCAACTTCCTCAGGTATCTAGCCATAGTCATCAGGAAGGAGGTGATGTAGATATGGACAATCATCCACAAGGTCAGCCTCCTGCTCCAATAGAGTGCACAACCACAGTACCACAAGTCATATCCACCACAGCAGCACCCCAAATCACACTTACTCCCACTCCAATGTTTGGCATGCATAATACTGCCTCCAGTAGTGGACAGTCTCATCTAGTGTCTGGAGAGGGTCGGCAAGGAGACAATAACACAATGATGGGTGAAAACCTGCAAAGCCCTTCCAAAGACAAGGGCAAGGCTTGCACTCCTGTTGCTGATGAAAGCTTGGGGGAAAAGTTTGACCATGTTGTATCCAACCACAACAACAACGAGGTGAGTCACCCAGTTCCTAATTTTATAGTCATGCTGATGCATTGAAAGGATGATGAAGGGTTTCCTCATTGTGTCCTACCACTGTATAGATTCAAATGTCCACAGGGTGGGGCAGCCCTGGCTGAAAGCTGTCTATGGTGACAATGAGCCTGCAGCACCATCTACCTCCAACAGTCCAGAACAACAAATTACTGGCAGCAATATTGACATTGTGCAAGTCGAGGAAATCACAAAAACAGTTCTTTTGGTCTTGGCAACCATGGGTGCATTGCCAAGTGCACCAAGGATACCAGCCAGAAGACAGAACATGCTTCAGCACTGGTGAAATAACTGGCTACAAAAGCCTCTAACACTCCATCTAAGATAATTAGGGTAAGTTCATGACACATTCAAATCTTAATGTGGGCTAACCCACCATGCATATCTATCTAAAAAGCAGTTCAGCTCCACATGAATTCACTTATTGGAATCAAGAAGGATGACCAGATCCTAGGCATCAAACCACCTCTTCTGAATGTCATCAAAAATTTGCAATTGATGAAAATCCAGTCAGCCATCCAAGCCTAGCTCCGCTGAATTTCTGCTTTGAAGTCAAACACAATCATCCATAGAACAAGGAGCTGGTCAACCAGTTCATGCAGTTCTTCTTGTTGAAACATAGCTTTCAGTCCAAAGAACAGCCAGTTACTTATGCTGCTGTTAAACAATGTTTCACAATCCTCAAGGCACTTGTAAAGAACGCAAAGCCAAAAGAGGGAGAAGATGAAGTGCAGACTCACAAATGGGTGGAAAAAATCAAAAAAAAAACAAGAAGGCAAGGTCATGCTGGGACACACAATGCCATGGGGTGGGTTTGTTTCTCAATTTTCTATATTTTGGGAGATTTATGCAATTCTAGTTGTTGAGTAACTGACTCAAAATCGCCAATGACAATCAAAAGGGAGGAGCAGATTTATGCAATTCTAGTTGTTGAGTAACTGACTCAAAATCGCCAATGACAATCAAAGGGAGGAGCAGATTCTGCTTGTGAGTTTCTGTACCAAGTAGCACACATGCTGACCATGGATGGCATGTCTTCTGATGAGAGTGGACCTGAAGAATGCAAATTCACAATCAGGATCTGACAGTGTCACAGCACTGCATTGATTCCATACCTGACAATCATTGACCATGATATGAACAAGAGGACTGGGCTGGGCAATCCTGTGCCAGAGAACCCAGCTAGACAGTGTATAAGAATGGGGGGGATCATTAGCTGCTTGAGGGCAATTCCAGGATTGCCAGAGAACTTCTATGATGTGACTTGGTATGCTGGCCTGAGTGAGAGTACTAAAATTGACCTCCAATCAAAACCCACTATAGCTCTACCAGCAATCATGATGGACAATTAGATAACAACAATAAGCAAAGAAATTTGTATATACCTAGAGAATATTTGAATTGTTGGTTGACCACGATAGCAACAAAAAAAGTAAATACCAGAGACAGCATGGACAATCTCAGCGTGGTGTGGTCTAGACACCCAGAACACAATAAGCACAAGTGGTGGATGGTCGAGCAGGTTGTGCTTTGGACACCCACAGCACAACCTCAGTATGGATAACCTCACTGTGGTGTGGTCTGGACACCCAGGACACACTGTGGCAAGAAGATGGGTTGTTGATCAAACATTGATTGCACTGAAGTCACACCATATGTTTGGTTCTCCCTTTAAACCAAACATGCTCATCACGTTCTGTAAGATATGGGCAATCCATAGTCATCTTATGTCGCATGATGAGTGTGATAAAAGCATGACAAAACAGTTGATATTGAGATAGAAATTCTTAGGAGACATTAAATATAAATATAGAACCTACAATAAATTTTAAATTCTATTTCTGAATTTTTGTAGGTTGTAGAATCTTATATTCAAGGTACTATAATTTCTATCTCAATTTAAAGGTGTTGAGCAAAGAAGGATTGTCCTAAACACGTGATTTACTTAAAGTAGATAAATGGCCATTGATGGGTCTTAGCTTAGCAGTCATGACCGTGTCACATCACCTGACATAAGATGATATGGATTGCCCATATCTTAGCATTTGTGCTTGTGTGACAACGCTTTGATCAAGTGATTGTGTGATGTGTTCTCGATTCCATGAGCATGCTTGTGCGTGTGTGGCAAAAGCTTTGATCAAACTCAAACAAACACACTTAAACAAACTCATTCCTCTCAACTCCCACCTTCACTGTCAAATTGTCAAAGCATGTTGTGGGTGTCCAAAACACACTATTCCTCTTCCTCTCAACTCCCACCTTCATCGTCAAATTGTCAAAGTGTGTTGTGGGTGCCCAAAACATGCTATTCCTTCTGTTTGAACCTTGACTTTTGGCTATTATTTGGGTGTCCAAATCGTGATTTAGCTTGCCTGCATTTCTTCTATCCCTCAGCTTGTGATATGGCCAGCTCTTGATTGAATCAGGCTCTGAAACAGCTGCATTTCTTCTATTCCTCAGCTTGCAATACAGCCAGCTCTCAATTGAATCGGGCTCTGAAACAGCATAACTTCAACTTTGTGAGTGTTTTTTCAGACCTTCCATCATACATCAAGTTCTTAGGCTGATCTTAAGTTTTAAAGACCAATGTCTCAACAATCTTCATATTTGGACCATTCCAAGGGCAGGGCCTTCATCAGTGATGGAGATATTTATTATTCACCTAACTGCTCATGCCACGTTTCTGTCCCAGATCAGAAGAGATCATATCCATTCAGCATTGGAGCTGCATCTCTCAACTGGCATCACAATCCTGAATGGTGGACCGATGCCTATGGATTTTTGAGCTTCATCCCCAATATTCTGACATTCAAAGGATATGCATTTGGCCATCTTCACAACTATCTTAACAACATTCATGAAGTTGACACATCTTGGGGTACAGGGTACCAGCTCTCACAATCAAAATCCTCAGTGTGGCACTATCTGGAAGACATTTTAATTGTTACCATCTATCTCCTAAAGGAAAATTCTGTCATTTGCTAAAACCATATTTCCTCCCCTTCGCCCTCTCTCCTCAGCTTTGATCAAGTGTTTTATACCGCTTGTGGTGCACACTATTGAATTGGATGTGCACATGATTGGTTCATCATTTGGATCGGCTTGTTGTCATTCTATATTGCCTGCATTGAAGGAGTACCCAACCCCTGAAGGTCCCAGAGTGGTTCAACTTCCTTGCCTCAGAAAAAGTAGATCAGCTGTGGCTCAGCAAGCTTTATAATGTCATAATGGACACATTCTGGAAGCCAACCCATTGCACCAGAGCATTTGTTGATCTCAATAGCAAAGGTGGCCAATGTGCTGACCTTACAAAATGGCTTTGCGTTTGGGATGTACCTGTGTGGTATTGTTGGTCAAAAGTTGAGCAAAATCAGATATGTATATCACCCCACTTTCAGCTATCTTCAACCCCCTTCAGAACACCTTCAGAATGTGACAGCCATGATTTATAGGTCTCCATCTCCACCTTCTCTGCCATCTCCACTCTCTGTTGCCTTGGAGGAGCAACTGCTGTCCCCACCCAGTCTTTCTTGCTCCAAATCTGCTATTCTTGAAGACTTGGAATTCAATAAGGCCTAAGACACCCATATCTTGCCTCCAAGCCATGGGAATCTTTCTTTGCTGCCTGAAAGTTCATCAACAATTGAAGACTTGCAAATGAGACGCTGAAGGAGAGGGAAGTGCATCTGAATCGAGAAAGGAACCCTCCTACTGTTTTAGCAGAAGTTTTTGTTTGGGATTGGAGCGATGAAGATGACATATGCCTTGTCCACACTAGGGTCTTAAAAGCAAATGTGCCAACAGAATTGATGATCATCTGGGGTCTCAAGCTCGCTACATCTCTGTCCAAAATGTATGGGATCCTTGTAAATACTTTGCAACTCCGAAAGAACTTGCTTGCAAGGAGGTTGACTTGGGCTTTTATAATGAGGGCATTCCAGCTGCCCCCATTCTTATAACAAGGACAAGTCTCTGGATTCTCAGCAGAAAAGAGTCAAGGAATTTGTTGCTCAACGCATCTATACATATGCAGGTGTCGTCCCGTTACCAGTGTCCCTGTTGAACAAGAGCAAAAACAGACTTGATCTTATTCCCTCCCAAACGGTGGACATCATTGCATACCTTTTGGCTCACTATAGCTATCAGCCCCTTATTGCTGTTCCTCCAAATCCCTCTACCCCTGACAAGGCAAGGTGGAATAATTTTGTCAAGACTGTGGGGCTTTGTGCCAGGGATTTTAACCCTCCACCAGTCAACTTTAGCCTATCATGTTTTGAGTTTCTTCAGGGCCTCCAAACAACCAATGGCCCACCACCTGCCATCTACAATCTCAAAAGTCAGTGTTCCATTGCTCTTGATGTTATAGCTTTGAGGCTTCTCTTTGAGAAGGTTGGCAATCTTTTGTTTTTCAGAGAAGCTGTCTTGAACTGAAGATTCCCTGGACAATTGCTCTGAAAACTGCTACAGACACAGTCAAGGTGTTCCGTCTTCTGCTCAGTCCTCAAAAATACTCTTCAACTTCACTTGCACACTGCCTCCTGGAAATGGGTGTGTCATTCCACACATTAATTCCACTTCATGATCAACCTTCCGTTGAACTCCAGGCCAACCAAGGTCTTGTGCCTATCCATGCTCCAGGGTATGTTTTCTCAAAAGGGACTACGATGTCTACATACAGCACTGCTGACAACTCCTGTTATCTTAACGTGGGCAAGCTGCATTACAGTGTAATACACCTCCTCAAGACACAAGGGTTCCTCAACACAAATGGAATTATTGAAAGATATAGACCATTTGTTACTCTAATATTCTGTACAAAGATTCTTTCTGTATATATCTGTATTTGTATGAATTTATAAAAAATAGGAAGCAAAAAACGACCAAGAGTGGGTGATTTTGTCAAAAATTTCAGCCAAGTTTTGCACATACCAAATGCTTAGCCACATCTGTAGGGTGTTTGGGTAGGTATTTCTGTCTAAAAACTGGATTGCATGTCTGCATGCCTTTCATCCTTATGCTCAAAAATTTTTGTTGTATTTTGTGCTAACATGGGGTCGTAATTCAGTCAACAGTGAGAGCAACACCAAGAGAGTGACATCAATGTTGACAGCAATGCACCACAGCCATCAAAACTCTGGTTAGGTGTGACATGCAGCTTTCCCTGAGCTGCCCCAAAAGGCATGTCACAGTTGTGTCGAGGACTTGTAATCTGTGACAAATGGGATGCACTTTTAAACTGGGTATGTGAACCTATAATCACTGTATTCTTCCTATTTTTTTTCATAGTCTTATTGTTCAAAGTATATACATAACTAATATCCAATTTTTTCTGAATTTATTGAGTAACAGGCTTATAAATCAAGAAATACATTCTCATGTCTCGAGGAAGTGTATTACACTGTACTTGCTGGTGGCCTCCTCAGCCACCTTGTGAAGGAAAATATTGGCATTGATTCTGCCTGCTTTGGCCCATTGCCTGCAGTCACTGAACATCATCTTGGCCACCACTTCACAGCCAATGGTGGGACAGTCTATGGGGATGATATGCTTACCGACAAGGAGATGGATGTCATCTGTGGACTTCATAAGTGCTACACAGGTTTTTGTTTTTATTCTAATAATTTTATTAATTTTAATATGACCTTCTTCCCCAGAATGTGCCCCCAACCAACTAGTTCACAAGTCTTGGTGGCCGAAGCCTCTTTATTGGAATAATCAGAAAGCAAATGGCCTCAATTTTGGACATTAGACAGAATGGGATGAAGAATGGTATCAAGCCTGTCTGTCTGACATTGTAAAAGGTACTGCCTAACCTGAGGCCCCAGATTTCTGGCAAAACAAGCTTAGAGGTGTAGCTTCTTGGCAAAAGCAACTGCTCATCTTAATGCCGGACTTGAATGCTCTTTTCTTAACAGCATAATTGTTATATAGTCCCTTGTGGACAATCTCTTGTCAACCTGCTACTGAGATGCACCTGTTTATCACTACTGTCAGTGAGGGCCTCAGTACATGATTTATTGTTTCTTTTATAAATACTTTAATTTTGTACAATTGTCTGCTCTGGAAAACTTTTCCAGAAATAATTCATTTTGATGTTTGATAAATCTTTCATAAAATTTAGGACATATTAAGAAATTTTTGTTCCAAAACATTCTTCAATTGTTGCACAAGACAATAGAGAACAAACTGAGCATGTTGGTCAAATCCATATAGTCAAAATTACATATAAATGTAAAGTCTGTTTGCCACTAAAATTAGGACATAAAGGTTACCTTTAACAGGCATTTATAGATGCCAACAAGAAAGACTTTTATATACATTTTATGATCAGGAAAATGGTTGAAAAAACACAAACACATTTAATTAAAATTTTCAATCATTTTTGGTTGCCTTAATAATCTGTTGCCAGCAGTGTCAGAAGTGATAATGTCACCATAGCTTTTAAGGCTATGATGATTATACACCCTAAGGTTTGCCTGCAGTGTTACTGATGGCAGTACTTTCTAAATGGGAGAGATGCTCCTGGGACTAGTACAGTTGGTTGGCAGGCAGACAAGTTGCAAGGGAGATAAGACATTGTAAATGATGATTCCAGTCGCGC
This sequence comes from Psilocybe azurescens, assembly GCA_023853785.1. Classification (NCBI taxonomy): domain Eukaryota; kingdom Fungi; phylum Basidiomycota; class Agaricomycetes; order Agaricales; family Agrocybaceae; genus Psilocybe; species Psilocybe azurescens. The sequence continues at coordinate 25,669 of JAJIRX010000651.1, read as the reverse complement.
CAGTGATATGAAAGCAAAAAAAGACCTTAAATTCTTACCCGTAGACTCAGCGTAAGGTGCTGAAGTTCTGGAATCTTCAGTCGGAAGGTTGAGGCTGACTGTGACATGCATGAGAAAAGGAACACAATGTTGTGAAGCAGGTGAAAATCGGAATGAGAGTTTGGTTGAATTTGCTTAGTAACCACAATGTGACGATCCGGTATTTTCCTTACTCATTGATTATCTATCGTTTTATCTTATCTTCACATTTCGACTACATTCCATTCCGTCGACTGATACACGACTTCGTCCCTTTTTCTTCCCTTGTCCATTATCCCTGAAACACTCCCTTAGATACCTTATTTATTCTCCTTAGCCACAAACCCTTTTACTTAAGTTCTAGACCTCTTCCTTACAGTATAAATACAGGCTGTAGTAGATACCAATTTCCCCCAGTGAACAATGAATACTTACACCTGTCTATTCAGTGCTCAGTTTCATTCTATTCCCTATTTCCGTGTGTCAGGACGATTACGAGTTCTTTACATAAGTAAAGACTTGTTCTTTAACCAGGATTCAACGGCGTCACAACTCCTGTGATCACCAACGTGATCTTCAACAATGTGATGTGACCTTGTAACATAACCATGTGAATTTGTAATTTAAAACATGTCATCATAATCATAAGCTCACCCTTTTGGTTATACTTTGCATGTGATATTCGCACTTTGTTTGCTCGGTTACTTCTGTGTTTCTTTTGTGGCACAGGGCTATAGCAATGCCTGTGGGAAAACCCCTTTCTTTCCTTCTCTTTTCTTTCCATATCATTGCTGTCTCCCCATTGTCCTTGGGGTATGTTTACTTGTTTTTCTGCATGATCTTTCTTTTGGTTTGTTGTTAATTGTGTTGGTATGTAGTCTTACATAGTGTATATGCTTAGCTTTTCAGCTTTACTGTAGTTTAGTAGTTAGGAAACTGCACGGGTTACGCGCGAGTAAATGACAGGTTTTTAATGTTAATCAAATAGACACAAATTTTATCCAATTTTTACAATTTATTTCATGCAAATCGGTTGAGAACTCACAAAGTTATGCCCTCTGCAAGTTTGGGGCACTGAGGTCCAGCCCTGGTCATGCAATGAGCTCAACATTGATGGCGGGTATGCCAAATTTGGAAATTCGCCAAATTAGGTGATTGCAGCTCGGAAATCGTGATGTCACGGTATCAGTTTGCGTTGCTTTTGGCTCAAACTTGGTAGGAGTATAGCTCACTCGATTCCGCACCGATTTGCACAAAAAATTTGCAAAAAAAAAGGTAAAATTTGTCTCTACAAGCTAATTGCATAAAAACCCATGAAAATTTATGGGTAACCCGTGCAGTTCCCTACCAATGACAAATCCAATCAATAATCTGCCTGATACTTTTGTAAGTTGACAGCTGCTGTGGCAATGGAGACTACAATCACAGGAAGATGAGAAATAGTGATGGTGTTAGCAGAGCTTGTGGTGTGTGAGGGTACATCAGCTGTCTGTGAGTATGATGGGAATACATTAAGAGAACATGACTGACCTGCCAAAGTTCCAAGTGGTTTGACATTCTCTGTGTATTCAGTGTTGTCTTGACCTGATTGACTTGGTCAATAATTTAGGTCAAGTCAATCGGTCAGGTCAATAAAGGTCAAGGGGTTGAAGTCATGCCACCACTATATTTTGATTATATTATTCTTAGTCTAAATGCAACTTTTAGCCTGCTTATTCAGTTGATAACACAGACCTTTGAATATTAATTTACTCATTCTTATTGTTCCTCACTTTGTAACCCATAGCCGGTACTATACCTGACCCTGAACTTGGCCAATTATTTCCTGGAGTATCATGTAGTGGATGAAATTTATCAAACTTGGTACTGTTAGATAGCATTTTATTAGCTCTATAGCTTTGGCTAAGAATAAAATTGAAATTGTGGCTTGAATTATGGTTATGAGGCAAGGACTGCCTTAGTTTCATCATACATATGTCACTGTTTCCTTGTTCAAAAGTGACACCCCAAAATAGCCATCCACCCAGAGCCAGAATCGCCAATCCCCCTCACCAAAAAAAATTAGATATAAACACTCTGACAATGATGGCTCAGGCATGGAATTATGAAATATTCCTGCCATCACTAAAAATTTGTCTGAAAATATCTGACCATCCAGCACTTCATTCTCAAACAACAGATCTCACCTACACCTTGCAACTAGGCAATTTTGAGGTGATAATTAATAGGGCTTCAAAGATTCTGGTCAGTTAATTATGGGTAGACCATTCTGTCTTGTATACAGCACTGGCACAAATTTTATTTGTAAATTTGCTTGAGCTATAGGCAGGTATTACTAAAAACACCATATTTCCTCTACACAGAGGTCAGAAAGAATAACATAGTCAAATCCAAGTTAAAATTAACAAAAGTCAGAGAAAATTATTAGAATATTAAGCTAATATCAATCACCAAGTTTCAGATTTTTCTGTTCTTTATCATCTGAGATACAGGCATATTATTCTACAAGACCAAAATTGTCAGTGTTCTATTTTAAGATATCAGTTCAAAATGTAATGAACCAAACAAGATTTGAATTGAAATCGGGGCTGGACAAGTTCTCTGTCAAGCTTCATTTTAGGTCATCAGGATGAAAATATTCACTGAGGACTTTTTCAATGGACTAAAATTATGAAACTTCAAACTGAATACCTTGAGACATATTTGTACCAGCCAGGATTTTTTTTTATTACCTCAGGACCTCTCACTCTGGTGCTATTTTATGTGCAACTTGAAATGGCCAACTTCAGAGTCACATACAGTATCCCACAAATTTTATTGACTGGGTCTGACCCAAAATATTGACTTCTCCCTTTTTTGACTAACCCATTGACTGACCAGGTCTGACTGGGTCAATGACAACACTGTGTGTATTGAGACAACAAAGCAGCCAATGCTGCAAAATATGAGTTACTATTCAATAGAATCTGATTATTGCATAATGAAACTCTTATCTTTAGTCTGAGTATTCTCTTGCTCAGTAGAAGACATTAAACATATAGATTTGTTTGAATTTGAAGCAGTATTAGAACAAGGATATATCAGTTGACGAAAAAGAAGAAAAACTAAGCTTACTAAAAAATTTGATCCTCATTATTCACAACAGTTTTTGCATGCCCATCTGATAAACTTTATGTGCGCTTCAAATCTTGTTCTCTCAGTGATTTGGAGTTTGACTCTTTCTCTCTTATGCATACCAATTATTTACATCACTTTTGTTAATTCCTCTTAAAATTACTTTTCACTTATTAATTTTTATCTTTAGTAAAGATGTAAGATTCATAAAGTATATCCCACCAAAGTAATTGTGATTTTCAGATGCACCTATGACTATCCCTTGTTCAACTCCTCAGTTGATCATCTGACTTGTTCTCTTTAGATAAATTTGATGTCTTGTTTGATTCTAAGGCTAACAGATTCAACAACTCACATGAATCCACTTGATCTTGCTAATGTCATATGAATTTGCTGCAAGTAACCAGTAACTGGCTGACATGTGATTAAATTATCATGAATCATGATTATTAATAATATAATAACAATTATTATGACATATATTTTATTGCAAATTCAGGTGTAAAAAAATAAAAGAACTCGTTAATGCCGGGCAAAGCCTTGGCCCTCACCACAAGTACCTATCGATACTCTAGCAGTCACGATAAGTTACTCCTGTCACACACAACCCTAACCCGGAAATGTGCGCCTCGTGTTTGTGGTCATCGTTGTTGGCAACTTGCTCGTTGGTTGCAAACCTCTTCATAGTCATACACGCTGGCCAGCGACATATGTAACGGCCGCCCAACTAGTGCTAGCCACGCCGCCGCCGCCAGGACTGCAGGAAGCTACGAAGAACTCGACACTCGCATGGCAGCACGATTTGGAATCGCTCTTCCACCACGCTAAGGATCGATTCCCTGATGTGGTGTGGGAGCTCGTGGGCAGCGAGGAGGAGGATAAGAACAGGGTTTTCGAGGAGGTCTGGGGACACAAAGGTGTGTGTTCTCGCCACTGGCAGTCTTTGCTCGATTTTCAAGCGGCATCATTGCTCGCATCTCAGGGATTGTGTATGCGAGAGCCCCGCCCAGCTTCCAGAGCCGCTACTTCACATTCCGCGCGAACGGCGCTGTGTCGTCGGCGCCGTACTCGTCCCTCCCTGTCCTACCCCGGGGAATCTGCGCTATCACTCGGACTCGAATCGTCCATCAACCTCGCACTCGACCGCCGCACGCCGTCCCCGCGCCGTCCACCTCCCTCGCCCATGGCTCTGTTGCACCACATGGGTCGCACCCTACGTTGCTGCGCCTCACGACAAACATCAACCCCTCCCTCTTCTCCGACGAGCTCGAGTACCTGTACACGGGCAAGGGCTTCGGGGAGGCCTTCGAATTCCTCTTCGACTCCTCCGACGCGCGCGAGCGGCCCCCTGGCAGCCCCTTCGCCGGGTCCGCAGGCGCAGACGGGCTGAGCGGCAACGACCCCGAGTCCCTGCGCATCGACAAGCTGCATAAGGACCTCGTCTTCATGTGGCGCTCACGGCTTTACTCGGACGTGCGGATCGCGCTGACGGGCAATTTTGGGGGCGCACACCACGAGAACACGACCGCCATATTTTCCTCGCACCGCTTCATCCTCGTCTCTCGCTCCCCATACTTCCACACTGCCTTGATTGCATGGCCGAACGCTACACCATCTGCGAACGGGTCCGAACCACCCACACTAACGCTCCCCTCGCCCCCTTCACCCCCGCCTCGCTGCACTTCACGCTCGGCTTCATCTACACCGGCACGCTCATCTTCTCGCACCGCTCCTACGACCTCTCCACCGCCTTCGCGATCCTGCGCTCCTCCCTCTACCTCTCCCTCTCCACGCTGCACGACGAAGTCCAAGCCCGAATAATTCAGGAGATGATGCACGGGCTCTTCCACGCGTTCATCCCCTTCGCCGCGTACGAGTCGCTCACGCAGGGCCGGTGGGGCACGGGCGAGTGCCGCTGCCGGCAGTGCGCATGGCGCGCGCCGCGCGTGCTCGAGTTCGCGATAGAGGAAGATGTGCGCAACGTGTTCCTGGAAAGAGGCGCGCGGCGGGCGCTGGTGGGCATGTTCGGGGAGGGTGGTGCACCGCAGAGTTCGCAGCCTTGTCACCGAAGCTGCGGGACTCATTGTTGAGGGGATGGGCAGGCGCACGACGCCGCGCAATGCGTTCGCGATGCTGTGGGCAGCGGAGCATGTGTTAAGGAATTTTGGGAGTGTGATTGAGCTGTGGGCGGATGTTGTGCAGGAAATGCTCGTACAGGGACGGGTGGGCGTGGACGAGGTGCTGGCAAGAGAGAGCGAGTGATGTTTTGGTGCTGTTGGAGGTGGGGATGAGAAGGGCGATGTTACGGAGGGAGAGGACGATGGGGAGGCAGGGGAGTGGATGGAGATTATGAGGAGCGGCGGGGTCAGGTTTGAGGATGGGGAGCACGTCAAGTGGGCGATGCTGTACTCAGAGGGGTGCATGAGCCGTGGGCACCTGCGCTGTATCAGGTGCGTTTCATTTCGTTTCGCTCTCCTCTTTCTTAAGAACTGATTGCTAAATCCCACACAACACACACGCAACACCACAGATGCTCATCTCCTCCATCCTCCTGCGCCCACACCCCACGGATACCTCCGCGCCCATGCTCCCTGTCACGTCGCATGTGCACGTGCAGGTCGAGCAGGCGCGGATCGAGCTGCTGAAGTGGATCGGGAAGCGGTGGCTGGATGTGCCCATGGAGCGCGGGTTCGATTGTCTCGAGGGGTGGGCATTGAAGGAGATCAGTGATCGTGAGTTTTGGTTTTCGTTGTCTTTTTTTTTTCTGTCTTTTCTTTACAAAAAGAAAAGAGAAAAGAAATAATTTCATCTCTCGTTTTCTTTTTCTTGGCTTTTATTTATTTATTATCCTACAATCCGTCCTGAAATGATACTAACATGGACACACTATTTTAACCAGATATCGGAGTCCCAATAGACGACCTGCTCAGTCCACCATCCTACACCTCCAACAAAGGGCTCTCCCCCTCTCCTTCCTCACACTCCCTCTCGCCCTCTACCTCCTCCCCCTCCGCACTCAAGCGCCAAACAAAACCCAATCATCATCACCACTCAGGAAATAATCACAGGCAACAGCACCACCACCTCCGGCCGATGTCGAACCACCCGCACACGTCGAGGGTGGACGCGGCGAGCAGCATGAGAGTAAGCGTGCTGAGCAGGAGTATCGCAGGTGCGTCTTTGAGTGCGGGTGCGGGTGCGGGTGCGGGTTTGAGGAGCAGTAGGAGGAGTGTTGCGTTGTCTTTACGCACAGGCAGGGATAGGCCCGACTGACCTGGCGTAAGGGTTTCTTCACCATCGAGAAGTCATTCCACTCACTCTGTCTCTCATTTCTTCCCGTCAGTGGCCCGGCCATCGGCTGCCTCGAGCTTTGAGGTACTTGGCAAAATTCTGTCAGGTCATTCTGCCATTCCTATCCACACCCAACCGTCGTCCTGCTACCGACGACGTCTAAAGTATGTGGTGCACTAATCATGTAAGCCCTCGCTCGGCTCCCATCTCCCGAAAACTATTGACTAATGCAAATATGCACTTTTGAATCCCCCTCCTGAGGACGCTGCACCTCAGGCATCATCGTGTCTAATTACCTGCATCGTGGCTCCCACTCGGACTCCACATTACTATTCCTTCCTCGTGATTCCCTGCTCAAACCAAACCTCCTTGTCAATATCCAAAAATTGAGAGAGACGGGAATGTGAATATTACCTTCGAACAACTGTTGTGCAGGGATTGATGTTGCAACTTAATATACATAATGCATGACCTCCTAAATCCTCCATTCTTATTCCATTATCAATGACTTGTGAGAAAAGAAAATCCGAAGCCTTGGGTCGAACGACCTTGCAACAAGATACAACCAAATTCAGAGTTATAGCCTCCACGGGACACTGTTATACCACCACTCGCACTTCTTTTACGCCGTTCCCTGTATATCATTTTTGCATCTTATCCACTCAAGCTGCGTCCCCTCAAACAAGCGGTTGAATAGATTTATTGTCACCGAGTCTTTGCTGTTCCTTACACACTGACATCGGCGTCTCTCTCGACTCACATATCTTATAATAATGATAATGAAACAAGAGTAGTGGAAATGGCATTGGTGAAGGTTGACGTCGGATGCATTGTTTCCACTGACCACTGTCAATGTGAGTGTTATATCCTAACGAAGACATCTTAACTGATATCCACAGGACTTTTATACCTTCTAATAGATCTATATGATGCTTCAGGTGCAGTGGGCTATGAGTACCACTCCATCAGAGGATGCTGTCACGTGAAACCAGTCGGACGTCCACCCCTTCTATTGTACTTACCATCATCCTCGTCGCCACTTAGCTTCCGCTCCGAGTCTTTGGATCTATCATTGTACAAGCATTGAACTGGAATCTAGCGACCCGACAACGCCGAATAACTATTCTTCGTCAGCAATCCCCTGTGTCCCAATCGAGCACTAATAACGGGCTAAACTTCTAGTGAATATTTCCATAAACTCTGTCAAACGTGTATTTTCTGCCTACCTCAAATTTTATGAGATACTCTATTTCTTGCGCAAAACATTACGGAGCGCCCACGGGGCCACAGGGGGTGGAGCAATCTCCACGACCAGTGTTATGGAGAGTTTGCGATGAGGAACCCGAGCACAAACACAAGGCAGTTACTTGGGTTAGGGCTAGGTGACTAAGCAACTCCAGCTAAACATCGTTCTGATTTTTCACTCGCATCTCGCCATCTGTTTCCCAGCCTTATTTCCTTTTCCCATGACAATGGCGCATGGTGTCGTCATCATCTACTTTGCATCTACTCGTCATGGTATTTGTAGTGTATTCTGCCTGCCGACTGAACTTTTGCTCTCCAGAGAGCTCACACTCGTGCCCGAGATCCTGCGCATCCGCGCATGCACTGGTGAGCCCACCGCCGACCTCCCGCGCCTCCCAGCTGTACCCATACTTGTCATGCACCTTACTGACGTTCTCCTCTGGCGTACAGACACAGACAACCATGCAACACCCGGACGCGGTGTGATACGTGTTCGCGTTGCTCGTGTCCGTCGCAGTAGACGCGTTGGACACTGGTCTCTTGCTCCCACCCGAGATCGACCTCGTAAACACCTCGACAAGGGCAGCGAAGTAGATGGCGATGGCGTCGGCCTGCTCCCGGCTCCCGCCAAGTGCGTCGTCGTGCGCGGCGTGGTGACACTGTATGCGCTCCCTCTAGAACAAGGCCTCGACGGCGCGGCCACAGACCCGCCCACCGCACTGGAGTACTGCGAAGTGCCGATGGACGAGGATGGGACGTGGACGAAATAATCACTTTGTGCGGCGGTGTTTTATGGGAAGGCGACTGGGATTTTATGGACCGAGCGAGCGATTTCGGCCTCGACACCGCGGCTGATGTCGTCGCTGTACGAGTACGGATGCCTGTGCGAGATGCCGGTGTTGCAGCAGACGCGACGCTGTTCGTCGCCAGCCCGCGCAGCACCGCCTGTCGTGGGTTACGATAAACCGACGGGTCCACGCTCGTGAGGCTCTGCGTATCGTCATGTGCCTGTGCTTGGTCTTCATTGCCATCGGCATCACCATTTCCGCTGAAATTGACGGTATCGTCGTCGTCGCCCGCCTCAGAATTGTCCACGTTCATATTCACGTCCTCTTCATCCCGTCCTTCCCCATACAATACCCTCTCCGTCTCAGCCACACTCTCACTATCCTCTCCATCCTCTCCATGTTTCTCATCAGCCTCAACCTATCTCTGTCCTTATCTCCAGAGCCTAGATCCGCATCCACGTCCTCAGCACTAAGATAGATATCACTATCCAACACCATCCTGCTGCACAATCGATGGGGTAAGCTTCGAGTCCGGCCTTTCCCTCGCCCTGTCTGGCGCATTCCTAAATGTATTCAAAGCGGCATTGGCGTTGGCGTTTGCAGTGCGCACTTCCGACACGATCCTCTTCGCAGGCGACATCTTCTCCTTCATGCTACTGTTATCGTGATTCGTCCTCGCCGTGCGCCCTCCCACACCAGGCTGCACAGCAGAAATCGTGCTTGCACTCACTTGCCATGCTTGACACGCTCGCAGCAGTACTCGGCGCTATCCTCGATCCGGTACTGGGCCGACTAGATGGGGATGACAGTGAATTCTGCTTCTGCTCCACATCTCGGCCCCTATCCCTGCCCGCGCATACAGATGACGCCACACAATTCCTACTGCTTCTCAAACCCCCACCCCCAGCCTCAGCCCCGCTCAAAGGCACACCCACGATACTCCTGCTCAACATGCTCACGCACATGCTGCTCGCCGCGTCCACCTTCGACGTGTGCGGGTGGTTCGACATCGGTCGAAGATGATGGTGTTCCCTATGATTATGGATTTTTAAGCTGTTGTTGTTGTGGTGGTGGTTCGGTTTTGTCTGGCACTTGAGTGAAGAGGGGCAGGAGGTTGAATGAGAGGGAATGTGATGAGGGGGTCAGGGAGAGGCCCTTGTTGGACGTGTAGGACGGTGGGCTGAGCAGGTCGTCTATCAGCCTTTCGATGTCTGTTTTTTTTTGGTAAAAAGAGGTGTGTGTCAGCACACGACATTACAAAAAGAATTAAGAAATGCATACAGTGCAGGCGCTCAGGGCTCCCTCACCCCTTGGGCACAGCTGCCATCGCCCACTCGACGCGCTCCCCAGCCTAGAACCTGGCCCTGCCACCTCTCATGATCTCCATCTCCGTTCCTTCCCCCTTCACCTCCTCTTCCTCCCTACTATTGCCCATTTTACCCCAACCCTTTCCACCCCTAACCCCATCAAAATACCGCTCGCTCTCCCGCACAAGCACCTCATCCACGCCCGCCCTCTCCTGCCCCCAGCATCTCCCTAACAACATCCTCCCATGGCTCAATCATACTCCCGATCTTGCATAATGCATGCTCCGCAGCCCACAGCATCGCGAACGCATCGCGAACGCATTGCGCGGCGCCATGCGCTTCACGACCCCGCGCTGCCGCGACTGCTGCAGTTTCGGGGCGAGCGCCGCGATCTCGACGGTGCACCATCCCTCCCTGAACATGCCCACCAACCTGCGCCGCACGCCTCGTTCCAGGGACGCGCTCCGCACGTCTTCCTCCATCGCAAAATGCAACACCCGCGCCGCACACTAGAGGCCGCGGCACCCGCCCGTGCCCCACTGACCTTGGGTTAGGGACTCGTACACAGAGAGGGGGACGAACGCGTGGAACAGCCCGTGTATCATCCCCTGGATAATGCGCGCCTGGACTTCGTCGTGCAGCGTTAAGAGCGAGAGGTAGAGGGATGACCGCAGGATGGCGAAGGCGCTGGAGAGGTCGTACGAGCTATGTGAGAAGATGGGCATGCCGGTGTATATGAAGCTGGGCGTGAAGTGCAGCGACGCCGGTGTGAATGGGGGCAAGGGGGTTCGGACCCGTTCGCAGATGGTTTAGCATCCAGCCACACCGCGAGCTCGGTTTGGAAATATGGGGAACGCGAGACGAGAAGATCGCCGGCGTGTTCTCATATGCGTGCCCCCAAAATTGTTTGTTAGCGCAATGCGCACGTCCAAGCAGAGGCGCAAGCGCCACATGAACACGAGATTTTTCCTGAGCTTCTCGATGCGCAGAGACTCGGGGTTTTCGCCGCTCAGGCCGTCCGCGCCTACGGACGTGCTGATGAGGCCGCCAGGGGGAGTGCTCGCGCACGTCGGAGGAGTCGAAGAGGAACTCGAAGCCTTTGCCGCAGTCTTTGCCAGTGTAGAGGTAGCGAGTGTACTAGATACATAGTGCATTCATCGCTGCATTGACTTGGGATGTTCGGAATACTGTTGTTGGGGTTTTGCTGATGAAGCTCGTGTACGGTAAGCAATCACCCTCGACGAGATTTCCATCGCTCTCCCATACTCCCAATCTTCGGAATTATCTAATAGACAGTATGCCAATACCCCAGATGCGTGGTTTCCGAGTTGGCTGTATGTCGCTTTAAGCCTTATCTGATTGTAATTCAACGACGTACCAAGATGCATATCTATCATTCTCAGATTGCTCCACCCCCTACGGCCCCGTGAGCTTTCTGCGACGCATTTGCAGGACATGAACTATCTCATAAAATCAGAGGTATGCAGCAAATACACATTTTACAGAGTTTATGGAAATGTCCACCAGGAGTTTAGCCCATTATTTTCTCTGATTGGGACGCAGGGAGCGCTAGTGCATTCATCGCGAAGGGTAGACAAGATGAGCGCAGAGCTATTGGAAGGATGAAACAAGTATAGATTTAGAAGTATGTCTCACCTTGTGAGTAAAAATAACCGGTCCGGGGTTCAGCGCCAGCGCTCAGCATGTCCGGGATTACGCGGCTCAGGTGGGTTGTCTGTGCCAATTATGAACTGACCGTGGGACATCCCGAAAGCTTCCGGCTGTTGTTCCGCCCTGTGCATCATAACCTGATATCAACCTCGTCCTTGGGCAACGTGCTCGTCTTTCTCTGCTCATAACTGGCTCGTCTTGATCTTGTCCACCTCCACTTGTCTTATACTATCTCATCCGCCTAGCACATTCGGATGGTACTGCTGCGGCCCGTCGCCATACATAGCTTTAACAAAATGTCTCATCTTTTCGCCTAGTATCGCAGCTTCGCACTTCAGTTGCGTTCCAGGTAGGTGATTTGATCTAATTAAAGAAGCGACATATCTTTGAATGTAGAAATTTTCCCATTAGACGAAACATGCACCCCAACTCTCTCGATAGTAAGCCCTCATTCCTCACCTGTTTGATCGAAACTTTGCTGTCTAAACGTCGGCGACTGATGTATGCTGGTCTCCAACAGCTCACGCCCGCAGTGAAGCTATTCACATTGGGATCAAACTATTGGATGGCGGACTATATCAACGTCGACTGTTCCGTTCATTCACTGCCTTTGGAATCTGGTCTACGTTTGGAGAGTAGAGTGACGATTCGAGGCAAAAGGTATGTGATAGTGCCGCTCCGGACTATGAGACGTACCCATCTTTTGTTTTTGAACCTCCTTCATAGGCTCAGTGTGTTCTGCGTGTCTCCCCATCGCCCGACGCGTTAACCCCCTTGTCTCAACAATCCCCACTACTACTGCTGTATCTTCTACGGTTGCTGCTGCATCCTCTACAGTCGCGTAGTCGTCGCTACGTCCAAGGTCCCTCATGCGCTTTATCCTCCCGCCCATGAGATGGCCGTCCATGCGGGTAACATGTATATCGCCCAATAGATTCTCAAGACAGGAGTGGTGCCACAAAGTCACTTGGGGTGTAGCAGCACGCCCAGAGGAGAATCGTTGAGGACCCATCCTTCCATTCCAGTATCAATGGCGCTCCTCTTCCCTTTGCCGCCGACTCGTGACCTTCATGGAACCTTTTCTAGGACATTAATATCGCATCTATTCTCCCATCTACGAAACCTTGTACGTTATGTCAATATCTGAATGTGGATTTGATGCTCCTATTCTCTCATCGCCTCCATACCGCGAACACTGCCCTAAAGCTTCGAACCCGAGGAAGTTACTATGAATTTCTAATCCAGTCTTCGTTCCAGCTACCGAGACCCGTTCATAGCCTTAATTCATAGCCTTACCTACAGGTTCTGGGCTACTTTTGGCATTGCCTATGCGTTCAACCACCTTCTGTGACTCTATGCGCGTCCTCATCTATATTTATCTTCGATACTAAGAGAATCACCTTCTCTGCTCCTATTATATTGGTTAGACATACACCGTGACCGTTTAACCACGTTCACAATGCTAGCCACGGTAGTAAAGTAGCAAATACATACAATCTTCCCGGTGTTACTGGGGACTGAGAAGTGGTAGATTGATTTGTAGCGTATCTATACCATACAGTAGAGTATGTCATTCATTAGATTGTTAGTCTTCATACTTACGCGCTCATGGAGTACCATGGTACTGACTATGAATCAACTACCCTTGTATTCGGGAATTATTCTCAATTGGATGATGACGAGGGAAGCTGTGTATTGAACAAGACACAGAGACGATGAGAATAGATGTCTCTTTGTGTGTAAATTAATTATGTCCACGGGAGATGGAAAGTATTGAGTGATGGCAGTTATCTCATGGTCATTTTAATCTCAGGGCTCGTCATCAGGGCTGGTGGGAGGGGGACCGACTGGTTGGGAGATGGGCGTCATATTCTGCATTCTTTCTTGAGCGCATCTAAGGGGAACCAGCGATGGCTCGGTCAGGATCAGACTTCTACTTCATTTGGAACCAGGTATGCAGAGACATGAAACGTTCGCTGTAAATTTGGAAAGGAAGGCTTGTCACCTCCTCAGCCGCTCAACTGGTCATGAGATGCAGCTTCCTTCCCGAGTCCCGGCCATCCATTAATAGCCCTCTCTGCACACTCTGGTTCGCGGCTGCTCAGCAGTCCGTGGGATGAGAAGTTGACCGACGACATCGCCCCTCTGCCCCTCTTTAGTTCCCAACCGGACTGTTGTTTCAATACGCTCACCATCGAGATGTCCGCTAATCGTCAAAAATCCTGCTAAGGGGTCAAAAGTCAAAGCATTGGGTAATCGACTGAAGAAATCCCTGGGATTTGGATCAGTATCAAGGAAAGAGGCCGCGAAACTCCGAGCCAGATACACCCATTTCCGCATTCTTGTCATCGGGAGGGCAAACGCTGGCAAAACAACCCTGTTAAAGCGGGTATGTAACACGACTGAAGAGCCATCGATCTATGATGACGGTAAAAATCTGGTGAGCTACCCAGCCCTGCGAAAGATATCAGACACTTATTATTTGTCAATAGCTTGAACCGACTTCGAGGGTACTATTCCTCCATAATTTTTGCATCTCCCACCAACAAAATGACTGACTTTTGACATTGTAGCGTGGAATCCATGACGTCCGTCGAGCATTCACATTTAAGAGTAACCCAAAGTTCATCTTTCATGACTCGCCTGGTTTTTGAGGGCAGGGGGTGAGGGAGGAACTAAAGGCTGTGATGGATTTCATTGAAGAGTGTTCAAAGGCTCGTGAAGTCAATGATCAAATTCATATCATATGGTATGTGTTTATTTTTTTCTAATCTTTTATTTGAAGCACCTCACATCACAATGGGTGTAGGTTTTGCTTTGACCCAGATGTATCACGCCCATTATTGGACTTGGAAGTTAAGTTTTTCAATGAAAATCGCAAATGGAATGGTAAGCTTGTCACAAAATTTCAATAGTAATTAAAACTTACACAAAACCAGTGCCAGTTGTGGCAATCTTCATGAAGTTTGATGATCTTATCAGCCAGGTTTGGAACAGAAACAATACCCCAAAGCAGAATACCAAGCATGCTTTGGACACTTTGCAGCAGAAGTTTGAGCTGCCACTTAGAAGCTATCAGTTTCCCCACAGGGTTATGTTCGGCTTGAGGGTAAGTGATTTATAATTCACCAAATCAATTTAGAGATTGAACACCATGAATAGGACTTGATAAGAATGAAAGTGATCACCAGAAACAAATTGAAGAGTTAATCAAACAAACAGCAGCATCAATTGATGATCTTGCTCTCAAAATGCTCTTTGTTGGTGTACAGCAGAATAATTTAAACATATGCATTGAATATGCAATAAAGAAGTATGTTATCAATTGGTTATATTTTAATGTTACTTATTATGGTTTTAGCATTGTGAATAAAGATATAAGAAACATGGTATGTTGTTTAAGGTGTGCTAGATTATTTCAGTGATTAATTTATATAAAGGATGATTTGATATTTCGGTCTATTCTTTGGTTTCCACACAGTTATTATGTATGTGAATATGCTACTGCACTATAAAGCACAGAAACTGACATAAAATCAGAATGTAAGCATTGATCATTTACTTGTCATGAATGTGTGTAATGATATATAGATAGCATGTGAGCACAAAATTTGAAACTATGAATAATGTGCTAACAGAGTGTAATAAGGATTATGATGTAAGAATTCAACTAGTGGAGATATAGTTGCATGCTCAAATGCAACTGCTGATATTGTCTGCATCAATTTTATGTAGTATGTAAGTTATGTGCACTATTTGTGATTGATTGCAATTGCTGATATTATCTGCATTATTTTTAATTCAGATTGTGAGTTGTGTGCACTATTTGTGATTGATTGCAATTGCTGATATTATCTGCATTATTTCTAAATCAGGCTGTAAGTTGTGTGCACTGTTTGTGATTGATTGCAATTGCTGATATTATTTGCATCATGTCTAAATCAGGCTGTAAGTTGTGTACACTGTTTGTAATTGATTGCAATTGCTGATATTATCTGCATCATTTCTAAATCAGGTTGTAAGTTGTGTGCACTATGTGTGATTGATTGCAATTGCTGATATTATCTGCATCATTTCTAAATCAGCATGTAAGTTGTGTACACTGTTTGTGATTGATTGCAATTACTTATATTATCTGCATCATTTCTAATTCAGGATGTAAGTTGTGTGCACTGTTTGTGATTGATTGCAATTGCTGACATTATCTGCATCATTTCTAATTCAGGATGTAAGTTGTGTGCACTGTTTGTGATTGATTGCAATTGCTGACATTATCTGCATCATTTCTAATTTAGGATGTAAGTTGTGTGCACTGTTTGTGATTGATTGAAATTGCTGATATTATCTGCATCATTTCTAATTCAGGATGTAAGTTGTGTACACTGTTTGTGATTGATTGAAATTGCTGACATTATCTGCATCATTTCTAATTCAGATTGTAAGTTGTGTGCTAAGCTGTTTGTGATTGATTGCAATTGTTGATATTATCTGCATCATTTCTAAATCAGATTGTAAGTTGTGTGCACTGTTTGTGATTGATTGCAATTGTTGATATTATCTGCATCATTTCTAAATCAGATTGTAAGTTGTGTCGCTGTTTGTGATTGATTGCAATTGCTGATATTATCTGCATCAATTCTAAATCAGGCTGTAAGTTGTGTGCACTGTTTGTCATTGATTGCAATTGCTGATATTATCTGCATCAATTCTAATTCAGCGTGTAAGTTGTGTGCACTGTTTGTGATTGATTGCAATTGCTGATATTATCTGCATTATTTTTAATTCAGGATGTAAGTTGTGTGCACTGTCTATGATTGATTGCAATTGCTGATATTACCTGCATCATTTCTAAATCAGCCTGTAAGTTATGTGCACTGTTTGTGATTGATTGCAATTGCTGATATTATTTGCATCATTACTAAATCAGCCTGTAAGTTGTGTGCACTGTTTGTGATTGATTGCAATTGCTGATATCTGCATCATTTCTAAATCAGCCTGTAAGTTGTATGCACTATTTGTGATTGATTGCAATTGCTGATATTTGCATCATTTCTAAATCAGGCTGTAAGTTGTGTGCACTGTTTGTGATTGATTGCAATTGCTGATATTATCTGCATCAATTCTAATTCAGCGTGTAAATTGTGTGCACTGTTTGTGATTGATTGCAATTGCTGATATCTGCATTATTTTTAAATCAGGCTGTAAGTTGTGTGCACTGTTTGTGATTGATTGCCATTGCTGATATTATCTGCATTATTTTTAAATCAGGCTGTAAGTTGTGTGCACTGTTTGTGATTGATTGCCATTGCTGATATTATCTGCATTATTTTTAATTCAGGATGTAAGTTGTGTGCACTGTTTGTGATTGATTGCAATTGCTGATATTATCTGCATTATTTCTAAATCAGGCTGTAAGTTGTGTGCACTGTTTGTCATTGATTGCAATTGCTGATATTATCTGCATCAATTCTAAATCAGATTGTAAGTTGTGTGCACTGTTTGTGATTGATTGCAATTGCTGATATTATCTGCATCAATTCTAAATCAGGCTGTAAGTTGTGTGCGCTGTTTGTCATTGATTGCAATTGCTGATATTATCTGCATCAATTCTAAATCAGGCTGTAAGTTGTGTGCACTGTTTGTAATTAATTGCAATTGCTGATACTATCTGCATTATTTCTAAATCAGACTGTAAGTTGTGTGCACTAATTGTAATTAATTGCAATTGCTGATATTATCTGCATTAATTATAATTCAGATTGTAAGTTGTGTGCACTATTTGTAATTGGTTGCATTTGCTGATATTATCTATATTAATTCTAATGCAGGCTGTAAGTTGTGTTTGCTTTATTGCTAAATACATGCTGATTGTTGTTCCTTTATTTTATATTACTTGTATTTTATAGACACACAATTGCAAAACAAACATCAGTACTCAATTCACTGTAAGATTTTGTTTTGCCTCTTGAATAGCATTTATAAAACTCCATCATTCATGAAATATTGGTGTTTTAGCAGCCATCCATAAATCTTTTGCAGGTTGGGATATATTTACTTTGTTTTTCCAGTTTGTATATCTCATTGTTCATGTCAGCCATTCTCATCTCACTTGAACATTCTTTTGGATAACTTCAACCAGTAATGATTATGCTAACAACTTTTTGATAGCTTGGAACATTTATCTGAAAGATAGATGTAGTCAAGTTGATCAACTGTTAACAGCTTATCTGTCATCTATGCAAAAGGGTGACTGGATCATAGAACAATACTGCCCATCTGATGATGATATTGCAAAATTTCAAAACATCATTTTTCAAAACCTTTTTGTAAGCCAGTTTATTTATCTATTTTTTCATGTTATTGATATTATATACACTGCTTTAGCCCATCTTAGCCTCAGCACTTAATATTATGATTAGTAGATCAACTGCCATTCTATGTATTCAAACATCAGTCCAATATATACAAATGTAACACTGTAATTTCCAATCTTGCCATCACTCAGGCATCAGAGTAAGCTACAAGTGTAAATATAATAATTAATTTTGAGTACATTCATAACCTACTCAATTAACAGAGTCAGAATGTTATTGACAAGCTTCACATGTATTCTGGAAATGATCAGTCTACTGATAATCTTGAAGACTTGAATAATGACCATAAACAGCACAGTGTATATTAAAAATAGTGGTAAAGAAAAAGACAGTAGGCTATTACATATGTTTCCCACACCCACATGAATCATGGGTAAGGATGAGGGTAGGAGTCCAGCTATCCCCAACTCTCACATATCTATATTAAATTTAAACACACAAATTATATAATGTAGGCACTGTACAGTACCCAAGTAATAGAAATTCTACCAAAATTAGCATAGACACCTATTCTAAAAGGCTTGATCTTGATTATACTCACTATAGAAGCTAATAGTGAACTATGTAATCCTACACAGTCTGGCTGTATTCTGAGAAACAAAGCAAAGCTGAGGAGTCTGCCAAAGATGGGTGACGAGGCTGAGTGAAGTGCCCACACATCTAGAACCCACCCCAATACCCAAGAACCCAAGAGCCCCCAGATATTAGTTTCAGCATTCCCCTGATCCTACTAATGCTTTCAATGCCTTATACCCTTGGGAGTAAACTAGGTTTTCACCATTTTTGGATCCTCAGTGATGGCACACACCACCAAAATCTATGCAAGCTGTTTCAATTGTCCCATACTACCTTACTAACATCTCTAGATGCCATAAACTTAATTGTGCATTTTTTCAGTTGGCAAGGTAAGCATATGACAACCTACTAGGCTCTTGGTACATCTCTTTGAACTCTTCAAATAGCATACTATAGTACTGACTACAGTCTCTTCAATATATGTCACACTGCCAATTATTTAGTGTGCCATTGGGGCTGGTACTTTATAAGGTAGACCTCATATGCTCTGGTACATATTATGTGATAAAGCATGACAAAATCCCATATTCTGTTTATTTCCCATGGGGCACAGTCAAATCTGGATGAAATTGAGATCTAAAACCAAGAAAATGGTGTACTTTACAGTGCCCCCATATTCCATTGGACTCCAATGGACTTTCACCAGACCCAGCCAATTCCAATGGACAGTCCATTGGATGTCCAACAGATTCCATTGGACTTGACAAAATTCGGTACCAGTCCAGTCAGAGTCTGCCCAAATTCGGTCAAAGTCCGGTCAAGTCACTTCAAGACAGAAAACAGGTGGACTAGCTGGACTGTCCAGTCTGTTGGACTTCTGTTGGACTTCCACTGGACTTCCACTGGACTTTCAGCACTTAATTAGACCAGATCCAAGAGTGCTCTGTCCAGTGGAGTCCAGTGGATGTCCAGTGGATGTCCAGTGGACTGTCACTGGTTTAATTGCAGACTTGGGAGGGGAGTTAGGGACAGTAGCAGTGTTCTTGGAAGCTTTGGGAGCCATATTAAGGAAGCTAGGTCACTAGGATAATACTTCAATCTTATCTTTAATTCATGTAGCAATGTAATATAATATATTGAAAACTATATACTACATTATTATCTGACTTTGTGAATTTCACTAAGTCCAACTTTAAATTCACATGGAATGGAATCCAACTGGATTCCAACTGGAATACTTTAATCTTAGCTTAAATTTATGTGACAATATATTAAAAACTATATACAACATGATTATATACAGGTAAAAACAAAATAAAAACATAGTAAAAAGAAACAAAAAAGAAAAACAGAAAGAAAGAATGGAACAAGGGGCAGAGGGTACATTGGTGGTGCTGTCATCCATGTTACCGATGTCATGGTCGGCTGTACCCGTCGTTGTATGTGTCGATGTCGCCGTCGGGTGTTATCGTCGGCCACCTGCCGTGGTACACGCCGGTGTTGTCGTCAGCATTGTTGTCATTGTCATTGTCGGTGTCATTGTTGGTGCTGTCCGTACGTGTCGTGGTACATGTCGCTGTCGTCCGATATGTGTCGTGGTACGCATTGCTGCTGTCGTTGTGTGTTGTGGTCATCCCTGTCGTCCTCGCTGTTGCCATGGTGGTATGTGTCATTGCGATCCGTACCCGTTGTGGTATGTGTCATCGCGGTCCATACCCGTTGTGGTACGTGTCGGTGTTGTCATCCGCCATGCCTGTCCTGGTACCTGTCGGTGCCTTCGTCGCGGGTTGTCGCAGTCCGTACCTGTCACGGTACGTGCTGGTGTTGTCGTCAGCGTGTTGTTGTCGGCCCTGTCATCCTGGCCTTTGCCATTGCCATGGTGGTATCCGTCGGTGCCCTCGCCATCCTTGCCCTTGCCACCCTCGTTCTTGCCCTTGCCGTCCTTGTCCTTGCCCTTGCTGCCCTTGTCCTTGCCCTTGCCGTCCTTGCCCTTGCCCTTGCCCTTGCCATCCTTGTCCTTGTCCTTGTCCTCACCCTTGCCGCCATCCTCGTCCTCACCCTTGCCGCCATCCTCGTCCTCACTCTTGCTGCCGTCCTTGCCCACATCCTGGTCCATGCCGGTGGGTCCTAGCTGTCATCCTTGCGGTCCCTCGCAGTCCTTGCCCTTGCCCTTGCCCTTGCCCTCCTGGTCCTCATCATGGTCCTCGTCGGTGTCCTCATTGTCGCCATCGCGGTTGTCCTCGTCGGTGTGGCTGTCGCGGTCGTTCTTGTCCTCTGTCAGCGTCGGGTTGGCTCTCACCTAGCTCCGACCGATGAGGCGGTGGTGGTGGTGAAAGGAAAAAGGGTTGGGGTCGGAATCAACAATGGGCCGACATGGCATCAACATGTCACGCGCACGTTGTTGTTTGTCCCGTGCCGAGCAGTGCCAAGAATTTCGGCCGCATCACTATGTATTTAACTAATTTTATTATTTTCCATAAGCCTTTGTGGCTCAGTTAGTTTATCCCGCTTGCGTTCGGCATTCTCTGATGCCTGAGTTCAATTCTCGTTGGTATCTTTTTTTTTTCTATACTAGTATAAATTATAATAAAAGGACATCCGTTGGACTTCCATTGGAATTCCATTGGACTTGTCCACTGGAATTCCAATGGTCATGTCCGGTGGGATTCCGATGGACTTCCATTGGACTTCTGTTGGTCCTGTCCGGTCATTTCCAGTGGACAGTCCGTTGGACTTGTAGTCCAGTCGGACATTCACCGAATCTCACTGGAATCTCACTGGAATCTCACTGGAATCTCATCGGAAAATTTCAGCAGTCCTAGACCAGAAAAATTGTCATTCTGAATATAGAAAGTCCAACGGAGTCCGACCGGAGTCCGACCAAAAAATGGGGGCCGTGTAAAGACCTCCTATTTACCACATTTGAATGAACATTCATTCTTGATAGAATGGAGCTGCATATGAAATATGTATTGAATGTATTTAAAAATTCTGCCAAAGCGGAGGCCGTACTGTTCTTTAATGGCTGGTGGTGGAGGCTGTACAGCTAGTTAAACATACAAATTACATACCTATTTTACTACCTATTTACCGCATTTTTAATGAACATTCATTCTTGAAAGAATGGAGCTGCATGCAAAATATGTATTGAATGTAATTAAAATTCTGCAAAAGCGGAGGCCGTATAGCTTGGAAACCACATAATTTTCTTACCTATTTTACTACCTATTTACTGCATTTTTGAATGAACATTTATTCTTGAAAGAATGGAGCTGCATATAAAATATGTACTGAATGTAATTTAAAATTCTGCAAAAGCGGAGGCCATTCTGTACTTCAGTGCTTAATTGCAGAGTCCATGATGCCAGGAAACTGGATAAATTGCAGTGGACCTCTGGCTCTATTTCTTCCCCCAATTTTCCCTACAATTGAATCTAGATTAGTAAACCAACCATGGTAAAAGTATTAAAATAGGGATGAAAATATCCCATGGAATGGTCATTAGAATGGCAGTAGCCAGTGCCAAATTTGCTGCAAACCGGCTGCCAAAATCGAAAAATTTCCCCACAGGGCCAGTGTTTGGTGTATCAGGGATGGCCCACTTGACACTGTACCTCACATGAGAATTTTAGGCCCTCACTTGACACCGTGACAAGCACAAGATAATTGGCTTTTCAGTGAGTCTCTTTCAGGCTGTGTGACACATTAGATCATAAATAATTCAAATTCCGTATGGTGCATCATTTGATCACTGTCCCATGTGATTTTGTAGTCCTAGAAAGCCTCTCTCAATAATTTTTACTCTCCAAGCAACTGTATACTTACTAGATGTTAGCTGAATGAGAGGGTAAAAGAAAAAGAGTGATGTCAGATCCCGATTTCACTCTTTTAACTCATTTATTTCAGAGTTTGGTCTCTAGCATTCAATATAAAATTTTAAATATTGGAATATCATGCATATGATCTGTTTCTATAAGTATGTAAGATATCAGATCAAACAGAGTTGTTTTTCCAGAGTCATAAATCAAAAGTTTTAATTCACAAAAAGATGGCTCCTTTCAAAATAGACTAGTGGTAGTAGTGGTAAATTTCTCTACAAGTTTTCTCACTCTGTAGAATTTGTTTGCTGCTGCTTTATTCTTTTTGTTGTAGGTTTGTGAATGCCATTAGATACTCTAGGTGGACCATCATCACCATCAGAGGTTGTCAACCTTGACAAGTAATAGTTCTGTCTTTTTCTGTCAATGGAATTGTTGATGGAAGCATGGTGCCATGAGTGTCAGTGCCACTGAATGATCTAAATAATCTGTTAGTTAGAAATACTATTAAAGCCAAGTGTGCACACCAAAGTGAATTAGAACAAGAAGCAAAGTAATCTGCATATATAAAACTATATTCATATAATCCATATTTTGCTTGAAGTTCAAATTGTGCACAAAGTCCTGCCTCTGCATCATCATCACAATGGAGAGGGCTAGTGTAATTGTTGCAGTAGTAGGTATTTGCTCCAGATATTCCAAGATGATCTGCATGAGAAGTATTTTCTTGGAGGTCCTTGTAGACTTTATGCAGAATCAGCCAGCCAGTCTCTGAGAGAATCATTGAATCCTGCAGAAATTATTAAATAAAAGTATAGAATTATTGAATTACATATGCTATACCTCTGCATCATCAAACAATACTTCAATCTCTTCAGAAGTGACTGCCTCCATTCCAGTATAAAATGTATAAGTATCTCCAGGAGCACCTCCCATAGGTGCATATGCACCCTTGGGAATCATTTTCCCTTGTGAATAAGAGTTAAACTGAGATCCACAAGAGAGTGCTTTGACTTTTGAAGTCTGGAATGGTGTGAGACAAGTCGCTTAAAAATATCATTTGAGAAAGCACTATAAATCCAAAATCAAGCTGCAAAAAGCTTTAGTATCAAAATTTATTACAATACAATGAGGCTCACAACTGTTTCTGACCCTTCTTCAACTATTAAAAAGAGCTGCATGCCACAGTTGTGAAGAATATTGTCATTCCATTCATACTTTTAAGATTCAATTGGGATGGATGAAGGATGGGTTGGATGGTTTTAGCTCCAGGTTTAGAATGTGGTATCTATAAAATTGTTTATTATTTATTATTTCCAGTAAATGGAAATGAATACTGGAATAGGTTCTATCTGATCTTCTGGATCTGCAAGTGACACACCACAGCCAATATATTTCTTCTCCAGTTTTTGAGGAGTGACAGCAATTTTTTTCATGCAGTGATATTCAGGATCAAGATGAGAACATTGACTACATTCTGCATTAAGGGTCTGATTTACAAGTCAATAACATGAATAAAAGATTATGAAGTTAAATACCATTTTGTTCTGCAAAATATGCTTAACTGTTTCATCTTTGAGCTTGCAAAAGCAATTGATCTTTCTAGAATAATCCATAGACTGGAATTAAGCTTATTAAAGAAAGTTGGAACTATATTTTCAAGATATGGCTAAATGTTGTCATAAATCTGTTTTCTGTTGTTCTGTTCCTTAAAAACCAACCTAGTAAAATTTTAAAATATTAGTATATCAATTAGAAAATTTCTCCTCTTACATTATATTTCAAACTTTCCAAGCCATAAATCAACCATTGCTCCAAGGCCAGTTCAAAGTTTTCAAAGCTGAGTAGAAAAAATAGAGGAAGGATATGCTTTTTGAGGTATAATGTCTGGATTTTTTTAATAGCCTGTATTAGGTCTTTGCTTTTTAAAAATTTTGGCCCTTGATTCGAGGGCTTTTGTGTCCCCACATATTCCGGCCGGAGTCCGCCGGAGTCTGCTGCGGAATCCATTATTCCACAGTGGAATGAGAGCAAAAATATGGCACAAGGCCCTGCTATTTTATTTAATATCAATTCCAGCGGAATGGCGGATTCCGCAGCAGAATTGAATGGAATCTGTTTACAAAATGGAATACCCTGGAATGGAACCGAAAACGGAACCATAAATGGACTTAAAATTTGATATTATTTCTCGGCAATTCTCGGCAACAGTGAACAATGTCACATGCGTGACTTTTGGTTGCCACATCAGTCCGTTGGTTACTCCAACCACCCCACCTCTTCCTCCCGACCACCACCACCCCCGCTGTCGCCATTTTTGCATGCCCTCACCACCTCGCCATTGTCAGTCAGAGCCAGGCACTCGCCAACCCGGACCTGACATGCACATGCATTGCAACACCACCGACCGATGACGGGTCCGTGTACAATGACGACAACTCCGGACACGTGTACACAGTACGACAATGATGACGACGGCTCTGTATACGACAACAACAACACCAGACCGAGAGGGAACGAGGTGGAACAAGGGGAGGGGATGCGAGCAGGTAACAAGGCGACATGAACGTGGCTGCGACACCAGGTAAGTTGCGAACCCCACCCACCGCCGCCACTAACCTCTCCCCTCTTTCTCATATAGACCAATGGCGTACGCATACGCACACACGTACACCATGACACACGCAACGTGTACAGTACAACAACAGTACATATGAAAGCCGGACACGACATGTAGGGATGACAACAACAACATGCAGGACATGTACCATGACACGCAGGACATGTACCGACACGCAGGACATGTACCGTGACACGCATCGACATGCACGGCAGCCACAACGATGACACATACAACACGCATGGCGGCCACAATGACAGACACACACAACACCGAGTACACCACCAACATATGGCACCCACGACAGCCGCAGAAGACAACAATGATGACATGTACGACACACCGGGCGGTCACGACAATGACACATATGACCACTGCTGGTACGATTGCTACATGTTGACATACAGCAATTTATATACATGACTTATGTAATAATTGATGTATGTATGGTATACAACAATTATGTTTAGAAATAATACAGATATCAGACATATATTGTGTTCAGTGGCTATGTGTTAAACAAATGCTATTTCTGTTTCTAAGCTGTAAGTAATAAAATACCAAATAAACAGAATTTCTTTTCTTTGGCTGTTTGTCAAAGATACAGAATAGTTGTATATAATTACTGTATGTTTTACATACAGATATGGTGTACATAATTGCTGTATATTATAAAAACATAACTTGTCTAAATAAAACTTACAGTTAAAGAACAGAACTTCTGTTAGTAAAACAAACTGAATTTGTGTATGTAATTACTGTATGTTGAACTTACACCGAAACATACAGTATTCAAAAACAGAAATAGCATTTGTTTAACACACAGCCACTGAACACAATATATGTCTGATATCTGTATTATTTCTAAACATAATTGTTGTATACCATACATACATCAATTATTACA
>JAJIRX010000650.1:0-73316 GCA_023853785.1 Psilocybe azurescens | reverse complement strand
ATCCTGGCCTTTGCCATTGCCATGGTGGTATCCGTCGGTGCCCTCGCCATCCTTGCTCACCCTGGTGTTCTTGCCCTTGCCGTCCTTGTCCTTGCCCTTGCTGCCCTTGTCCTTGCCTTGCCGTCCTTGCCCTTGCCCTTGCCCTTGCCATCCTTGTCCTTGTCCTTGTCCTCACCCTTGCCGCCATCCTCGCCCTCACCCCTGCCGCCATCCTCGTCCTTCTTGCTGCCTCACCCTTGCCCACATCCTGGTCCATGCCGGTGGGTCCTAGCTGTCATCCTTGCGGTCCCTCGCAGTCCTTGCCCTGCCCTTGCCCTGCCCTCCTGGTCCTCATCAGTGGTCCTCGCTCCATGTCCTCTCATTGTCGCCATCGCGGTTGTCCTCGTCGGTGTGGCTGTCGCGGTCGTTCTTGTCCTCTGTCGCGTCGGGTTGGCTCTCACCTAGCTCCGACCGACGAGGCGGTGGTGGTGGTGGTGAAGGAAAAGGGTTGGGGTCGGAATCAACAATGGGCCGACATGGCATCAACATGTCACGCGCACGTTGTTGTTTGTCCCGTGCCGAGCAGTGCCAGAATTTCGGCCGCATCACTATGTATTTAACTAATTTTATTATTTTCCATAAGCCTTTGTGGCTCAGTTAGTTTATCCCGCTTGCGCTCGGCATTCTCTGATGCCTGAGTTCAATTCTCGTTGGTATTTTTTTCTATACTAGTATAAATTATAATAAAAGGACATCCATTGGACTTCCATTGGAATTCCATTGGACTTGTCCACTGGAATTCCAATGGTCATGTCGGTGGGATTCGATGGACTTCCATTGGACTTCTGTTGGTCCTGTCCGGTCATTTCCAGTGGACAGTCCGTTGGACTGTAGTCCGGTCGGACATTCACCGGAATCTCACTGGAATCTCACTGGAATCTCACTGGAATCTCATCGGAAAATTTCAGCAGTCCTAGACCAGAAAAATTGTCATTCTGAATATAGAAAGTCCAACGGAGTCCGACCGAGTCCGACCAAAAAATGGGGCCGTGTAAAGACCTCCTATTTACCACATTTGAATGAACATTCATTCTTGATAGAATGGAGCTGCATATGAAATATGTATTGAATGTATTTAAAAATTCTGCCAAAGCGGAGGCCGTACTGTTCTTTAATGGCTGGTGGTGGAGGCTGTACAGCTAGTTAAACATACAAATTACATACCTATTTTACTACCTATTTACCTGCATTTTTAATGAACATTCTTCTTGAAAGAATGGAGCTGCATGCAAAATATGTATTGAATGTAATTAAAATTCTGCAAAAGCGGAGGCCGTATAGCTTGGAAACCACATAATTTTCTTACCTATTTTACTACCTATTTACTGCATTTTTGAATGAACATTTATTCTTGAAAGAACGGAGCTGCATATAAAATATGTACTGAATGTAATTTAAAATTCTGCAAAAGGAGGCCATTCTGTACTTCAATGCTTAATTGCAGTGTCCATGATGCCAGGAAACTGGATAAATTGCAGTGGACCTCTGGCTCTATTTCTTCCCCCAATTTTCCCTACAATTGAATCTAGATTAGTAAACCAACCATGGTAAAAGTATTAAAATAGGGATGAAAATATCCCATGGAATGGTCATTAGAATGGCAGTAGCCAGTGCCAAATTTGCTGCAAACCGGCTGCCAAAATCGAAAATTTCCCCACAGGGCCAGTGTTTGGTGTATCAGGGATGGCCCACTTGACACTGTACCTCACATGAGAATTTTAGGCCCTCACTTGACACCGTGACAAGCACAAGATAATTGGCTTTTCAGTGAGTCTCTTTCAGGCTGTGTGACACATTAGATCATAAATAATTCAAATTCGTATGGTGCATCATTTGATCACTGTCCCATGTGATTTTGTAGTCCTAGAAAGCCTCTCTCAATAATTTTTACTCTCCAAGCAACTGTATACTTACTAGATGTTAGCTGAATGAGAGGGTAAAAGAAAAAGAGTGATGTCAGATCCCGATTTCACTCTTTTAACTCATTTATTTCAGAGTTTGGTCTCTAGCATTCAATATAAAATTTTAAATATTGGAATATCATGCATATGATCTGTTTCTATAAGTATGTAAGATATCAGATCAAACAGAGTTGTTTTTCCAGAGTCATAAATCAAAAGTTTTAATTCACAAAAAGATGGCTCCTTTCAAAATAGACTAGTGGTAGTAGTGGTAAATTTCTCTACAAGTTTTTCTCACTCTGTAGAATTTGTTTGCTGCTGCTTTATTCTTTTGTTGTAGGTTTGTGAATGCCATTAGATACTCTAGGTGGACCATCATCACCATCAGAGGTTGTCAACCTTGACAAGTAATAGTTCTGTCTTTTTCTGTCAATGGAATTGTTGATGGAAGCATGGTGCCATGAGTGTCAGTGCCACTGAATGATCTAAATAATCTGTTAGTTAGAAATACTATTAAAGCCAAGTGTGCACACCAAAGTGAATTAGAACAAGAAGCAAAGTAATCTGCATATATAAAACTATATTCATATAATCCATATTTTGCTTGAAGTTCAAATTGTGCACAAAGTCCTGCCTCTGCATCATCATCACAATGGAGAGGCTAGTGTAATTGTTGCAGTAGTAGGTATTTGCTCCAGATATTCCAAGATGATCTGCATGAGAAGTATTTTCTTGGAGGTCCTTGTAGACTTTATGCAGAATCAGCCAGCCAGTCTCGAGAGAATCATTGAATCCTGCAGAAATTATTAAATAAAAGTATAGAATTATTGAATTACATATGCTATACCTCTGCATCATCAAATAATACTTCAATCTCTTCAGAAGTGACTGCCTCCATTCCAGTATAAAATGTATAAGTATCTCTCCACCTCCCATAGGTGCATATGCACCCAATCATTTTCCCTTGTGAATAAGAGTTAAACTGAGATCCACAAGAGAGTGCTTTGACTTTTGAAGTCTGGAATGGTGTGAGACAAGTCGCTTAAAAATATCATTTGAGAAAGCACTATAAATCCAAAATCAAGCTGCAAAAGCTTTAGTATCAAAATTTATTACAATACAATGAGGCTCACAACTGTTTCTGACCCTTCTTCAACTATTAAAAAGAGCTGCATGCCACAGTTGTGAAGAATATTGTCATTCCATTCATACTTTTTAAGATTCAATTGGGATGGATGAAGGATGGGTTGGATGGTTTTAGCTCCAGGTTTAGAATGTGGTATCTATAAAATTGTTTATTATTTATTATTTCCAGTAAATGGAAATGAATACTGGAATAGGTTCTATCTGATCTTCTGGATCTGCAAGTGACACACCACAGCCAATATATTTCTTCTCCAGTTTTTGAGGAGTGACAGCAATTTTTTTCATGCAGTGATATTCAGGATCAAGATGAGAACATTGACTACATTCTGCATTAAGGGTCTGATTTACAAGTCAATAACATGAATAAAAGATTATGAAGTTAAATACCATTTTGTTCTGCAAAATATGCTTAACTGTTTCATCTTTGAGCTTGCAAAAAGCAATTGATCTTTCTAGAATAATCCATAGACTGGAATTAAGCTTATTAAAGAAAGTTGGAACTATATTTTCAAGATATGGCTAAATGTTGTCATAAATCTGTTTTCTGTTGTTCTGTTCCTTAAAAACCAACCTAGTAAAATTTTAAAATATTAGTATATCAATTAGAAAATTTCTCCTCTTACATTATATTTCAAACTTTCCAAGCCATAAATCAACCATTGCTCCAAGGCCAGTTCAAAGTTTTCAAAGCTGAGTAGAAAAAAATAGAGGAAGGATATGCTTTTTGAGGTATAATGTCTGGATTTTTTTAATAGCCTGTATTAGGTCTTTGCTTTTTAAAATTTTGGCCCTTGATTCAGGGCTTTGTGTCCCCCACATATTCCGGCCGGAGTCACTGAGTCTGCTGCGGAATCCATTATTCCACAGTGGAATGAGAGCAAAAATATGGCACAAGGCCCTGCTATTTTATTTAATATCAATTCCAGCTTGGAATGGCGGATTCCGCAGCAGAATTGAATGGAATCTGTTTACAAAATGGAATACCCTGGAATGGAACCGAAAACGGAACCATAAATGGACTTAAAATTTGATATTATTTCTCGGCAATTCTCGGCAACAGTGAACAATGTCACATGCGTGACTTTTGGTTGCCACATCAGTCCGTTGGTTACTCCAACCACCCCACCTCTTCCTCCGACCACCACCACCCCCGCTGCCGCTATTTTTGCATGCTCCTCACCACCTCGCCATTGTCAGTCAGAGCCAGGCACTCGCCAACCCAACCTGACATGCACATGCATTGCAACACCACCGACCGATGACGGGTCCGTGTACAATGACGACAACTCCGGACACGTGTACACAGTAATGACAATGATGACGACGGCTCTGTATACAACAACAACACCAGACCGAGAGGGAACGAGGTGGAACAAGGGGAGGGGATGCGAGCAGGTAACAAGGCGACATGAACGTGGCTGCGACACCAGGTAAGTTGCGAACCCCACCCACCGCCACTAACCCCTCTCCCCCTCTTCTCATATAGACCAATGGCGACGCATACGTACCCACACGTACCACGACACACGCAACGTGTACAGTACAACAACAGTACATATGAAAGCGGACACGACATGTAGGGATGACAACAACAACATGCAGGACATGTACCATGACACGAGGACATGTACCGTGACAGGACATGTACCGTGACACGACGACATGCACGGCAGCCACAACGATGACACATACAACACGCATGGCGGCCACAATGATGACACACACAACACCGGAAGTACACCACCAACAACGTATGGCACCCATCGACAGCCGCGAAAGACAACAATGATGACATGTACGACACACACGGCGGTCACGACAATGACACATACGACCACTGCTGGCGCCGATTGCTGTGTTGGACATACAGCAATTTATATACATGACTTATGTAATAATTGATGTATGTATGGTATACAACAATTATGTTTAGAAATAATACAGATATCAGACATATATTGTGTTCAGTGGCTGTGTGTTAAACAAATGCTATTTCTGTTTCTAAGCTGTAAGTAAATAAAATACCAAATAAACAGAATTTCTTTTCTTTGGCTGTTTGTCAAAGATACAGAATAGCTGTATATAATTACTGTATGTTTTACATACAGATATGGTGTACATAATTGCTGTATATTATAAAAACATAACTTGTCTAAATAAAACTTACAGTTAAAGAACAGAACTTCTGTTAGTAAAACAAACTGAATTTGTGTATGTAATTACTGTATGTTGAACTTACCGAAACATACAGTATTCAAAAACAGAAATAGCATTTGTTTAACACACAGCCACTGAACACAATATATGTCTGATATCTGTATTATTTCTAAACATAATTGTTGTATACCATACATACATCAATTATTACATAAGTCATGTATATAAATTGCTGTATGTCCAACATACAGCAATCGGCTTCAGCAGTGGACATGCACAGCAGCCACAATGACAACACACACAACACCGAGTACGACACCGACGTACAGCACCCACAATGGCCACAAAGACGACGACGACGACATGTACAACACCAAGTACAACGGCCACACATGACAGCCACAACAGACACAACGGCTGCAAGAACGATGATGTGTACAGCAGATGCATACCACGCCCACCACAACAACGGCATGTATGACTGATATGACCACCTGTCTGCCACCCTTTTTTAAAAAATTTTTTTTCCTTTTTTTTCTTTTTGTTCTCTCATTTTCTTTTACATTTATGTGTTTGTTTGTTCATTTAACCCAAGTATATACCTCCTGCCTATCTTTTTTACTCTGTTATGTTTTTATTTTTATTTTATTTTGTTACAATGGACTTTGCATGTAGATAATAATGTAGTATATAGTTATTAATATATTATATTGCACTCATGAATTTACACTAAGATTGATAGATTGAAATATTCTAGTTGGAATCCAGCTGGATTCTGTTCTATTCAAAGTTAAAGTTGGCACTCCAATTGGAGTCCACCTGGACTCTATCAGCTCTTCCACCATAGGTCCCAATCATGGTATTTATTATTATTATTGCTGTTATTATCATGTATTTAGTTCTTTAAATAATATAGATGCATGGACAAAATTTAATAGGTCTGAATCCACAACAAATATATTAAAGTTTTTGCAGTCTGTTTATAAGACAAAAGAATTTTGCACTGAATACATATGTATTGACAAAGAATGTCAAGTGTTGCAAACAGCTGTTACCAATAGAAGTTGGGATGCTATGTGGAAAAACATCAAGATTTATTGTGGACACTTACTATTATATTAATCACCAAGCCAATGATTATCTTTGTTGAAAGTACTGCAATCCTTCTCTAGGTGATGGTTCAGCTCCAAATCTTGTAATTATTGCATATGATGATAATGGCAATGCATATGCCCAGAAAACCTTTAATACACAAGTGTGTGAACAATTAAATGCATGGCTGGGTGGTTTTGAATCTATACTTAAATGTATGACACCTGGCAATTTCAACTGGTTTCTACACACAATACTATTTTACCACACAAAACATATCATTGCAAAGCAGAAAAGAAAGGCAGAGTCTTCAGATAGTGATGATGAAAATGAAGAATTAGGATTAGATGAAGAGACTAGTGATTCTAGTGAAGCAGAGACCAGTGATTCTGACTCAGACTAAATTGAATACAAGTATGTAAAAACAAGTTAATTCACATAGTAGATTATATAAGCAATGTACAGTAGGTGTATGATACAAGTTAGATTACATAAGCAGTGTATAGTAGGTGTATGACAAAGGGTAGATTATATAAGCAGTGTATAGTAGATGTATGATAGTAGTGGTAACTGTGTAAATCTATTTTTATATTCAGCCTAAAGGTGTGGGAAATTGTTTTTACTCAGCTTCAAGCTGTGCGAATTCCATTTTATTACTGTATTGGCTATAAATAACTCTATTCCCCTTCATTCCCCATCATTCCCCCTCCATTCCCTCTCCAATTCCTTCATTCCCTCTTCAATCCCCTCTATTCTCTCTATTCCCTCTATTCCCTTTACTCCCTTTCTCAATCCCTCCAGTCCTAGAGAATATGTGGGGAGTGAGAAGTACTGCCTGATTCTGCAAGATTATCAGTAAATATTAGCACCAAATGATTCTGAAATCACTTTAAATAAAAAGACTTTATAAAAGTCTTGTTCAGCCCATACTGTTGTGATTTTTTCAGAAATCCAATTATATAAAACAAGACTGAGACTTTCATAGATGCAGTGCTTTTGTATAAGGACTTGTGCAAAGTCACTTTTCCATAGAACCAGGCCTTGAGGATTGCTCCATAAATCAACTATTTCATAAAGTCTTGAGGTCTGAAATACTGTGAGCACCAGTTCAATATATTATTTTAATTTACCTTGACTACAGCCCTCCAGTCTTTATGGTGGTATATAGATGGCTGGACCAGGCACATTTCACACAAAATGTTAACAACACTTTGATAATATTGCTGACAATCCTCTTTCTATAACATATTCAGTACAAAGTTTTGCTATTTATAATTCAAACTTACTGTAGCTTCCATGCAGTGGTTGAATGCAATCTGTAAAAATTTGGCCCAACTAGTGCACTTCTGAGACCAGAAGTCAGGGTTGCTTTGTAAAAGCTTGTTCTATTTTGCTTTACTGCAAGCCAGAATAGGAAGTCCATCAAACTCTTCAAAAGATATTGGAGGTAGAAAAATAGAAAGTTGTGAAAGATCTTGGGCATTGGAAATTCTCTGCCGCTTGTGTTCAGGAGAGTGAGGTTCAGAAGACAGAAGATTTAAGTCCTTGTTTAAAGGAGTTGCCAGATAATTCTCCTCCTCCTTCTCCTCCTCCCTCTATCCTCTTCAGACAAGACATCAGTAAGATCTTCAAACAGATTGTGTTGGTGTTGCTATACTCCATTGGTTCCGAACTGCAAAAAAAAAATGAAAAAAAAAATCAGCTGTTCTTGTTCATATAACTACATTAAATAATACCTTGAGTTTGTCTATTTCTTTTGGATTTTAGCAAGTTTTGAAGTGCTGAGCTCTTCTGGTGATAATGATGCAACAATTGGACATTGAGAAAAGCCTAAATAATGATATCCAAAGGCAGGATAGATGTATCCATAGCAGTTGATTGAGTTAGCCACTCAGTAATAGCAACATACTCAAATTAGATCAGTCTACAATACATATAATCTGAGGTTAAACATACATCTAATTCAGTCAAGGAATTTCTGAGTTCCATTTCCCATGGTTGGGTTGACCTGTAATGCTTGTTGTTGGTTCAGGCTGAGACTATGTCTCACAGATGGTGGCTAACTCCATTAGTCACCAGGTGAGTAAGCATAATAGAATTTTAGTATTGATTCAAGCTTGTATTACTAGTCACTGTAGTAATACAATTTATTGTCAAACGATGAGCACAAGCTGAGGATGAGTGTAATAAACAACTAAGCAAGTAGTTGTCGAGCAATTAACTATTCTTCACACAGGAAGATTATCAAAAATGGCTGCTAGATTTCACTGAGGAGCCCTGGAGCTCTTTTTCCTACTGTTTATATACTTTTTCTACTATTGTATTCTATTGTTTACACTATTTCTATTTATGTAGATTCTCTTTTATTGATGAAGCCACAGTGCTTAAATATACTCTGTGTGTTTAATACTGATCCACTTCAGTTTAATGATATTTTGATATTTCTTTTCTTTGGTAATTATCCGGATGGCCACATTGAGACATATTTATTGTATAGGCACATCTTTGGTCCCTTTGTTGCCCTAGCTCACTGGGTATGTTTCTTTCCTCTTTTGTATATGTGACATTTGGGTCTCACATTGTCAATCTACTCCACAGACCTGTGGCTCATTCTGTTCTGTCTGAGTGTCTGGAAAGAGGCACCAAGCCTAGCATCAAGGCCAGCAGAAAAAGAGACAGATGTTGCACAATAGGAGTCCAGGCAGTTGAAGAAGTCATGGTAGATGAGCAGAGATAACAGTAATTGATCTGAAATTAATATGTTTTCTGGTTTGTTGTTTGTCAATACCCTCCAGACCAAACTGGTCCCCCACTATACTATTCACTACCTTGTGGGGCCTCTTCCAGTGGATAGTCTATTATGAATTTATTTAAAACAGTTATTGTAGTTACATTAATTGACTGTACCAAGTTTCAGATGTTTTGGTGAATAATTGAGAGTACAGGAGCAAAATTTACTACTAGGCTATTGCAGG
The DNA here is from genome assembly GCA_023853785.1 of Psilocybe azurescens. Taxonomy (NCBI): domain Eukaryota; kingdom Fungi; phylum Basidiomycota; class Agaricomycetes; order Agaricales; family Agrocybaceae; genus Psilocybe; species Psilocybe azurescens. The sequence continues at coordinate 64,006 of JAJIRX010000650.1, read as the reverse complement.
GGTATGGCCTGCCTGCATGGGTAAGGGTAAGGGTACTTGCAAGTACAGATATATGCAAGCATTTGCATACCAATGACCTTCAAAATGAGCCCAAGAACATAATTTTTGGCCCAGAAATGAATGAGATATAGCTAAATTTGTCAAAAATAGCGAATTTGGCTGTTCTTGAGCTTGTTTTGATGGTTAAACTTGTGAGAATCACAGGTACAGGTACCCACGGTATGGTTACAGATAGGTGCCCAGATACCCCAGGCTTATCTGTGCCATTGCCTATAATCACTACTGCATCAAGATAAGAGAATCTGGGAATTACCAGATGCAGACATTTCAATCCATTGTGCTCCTCCATGCTATCTCTCACCTTCCAACTTCCACCACAACTTCATAACCACCATGGTGAACCTATCTACATTGACTACAATTTGCCACACACCTACAGATAGGCATCACAAAATAACAATCATGCAGCCCATTTGCTGACAAATAGCCACATGACAATAGAATGAGGAAGCAGCAATGTGAGACAATTGATGAGGAAAGGCCCAGAGGGGGTGGGTACCCCTTGCACTGCAACTGATTGCATCAGTCACAATGATAAAGGATTTCAAGTAGAAAATGCAATTTGCAATGACTAACAATTTCAAGAAAATAAGATATTTTGTGACAAATAAGGATTTTGAAAAGAACAAGAGATTTGCAAAGAATAAGGGTTTTAGAGAGAATAAGAAGTTTGCAAAAAATAAGGATTTTTGGGAGAATAAGAGATTTGCAAAGAATAAGAATTTCAGGAAGAATAAGAGATTTGCAAAGAATAAGGATTTCAAGGTGTTACGACAAGTCTGTTTCTTTTTCCTTTCTTTTCTTTTTCTTTTCTTTTCCTTTTCTTTGTCATCCTTCACATCATTGATACGTCATTGCATCTTTTGATGAACGTTGATCTGTTCCCTCTATTCTTATATACATCTGCTGATGAACATTTAAATCTCGTTTCAACTTGCTGTACAGTTCATAGTATTTATACTGGGGAGGATCTACTGTATTCTTTAGCTAGTTCTTGAGAATCCAACCTGCTTAACCTGCTCAACTCGAACTTGAACTTGTTCTTGTAAACAATTGGTGGTTAGATTATGCACACTGCGTGATTCTAACTTGAGATCGTAACAAAAGAACTAGCTTCTCACTCTACTATACTGCTTCGTCCACAAGCAGTATCGGAGCTTGAACCAGACACCACGACATCTCGACACAGAACCTTCTTTGCAAACTACGACATTGACGACAGTGGTGAACGAATGCCCACATCAGACGTTCAACTCACTACCTGAACTCTAGGACTATTGTCAGGAGAAGAATACTTCACCGGCGCCTCTGAAAACTCTGAACCGAATGAACCACAAATGGTTGACCAACAAATGATGATCGACACCCGAAGACAAGGGAACTCTCTCTTAGCAAACCTATGCCCTTCAATGGTGAACGGTTTAAGAGCAAGAAATTCCTTCAAGAATGTATCCTCTATATGGGGATCAACAGGGACGTCTATGACACTGAACTGAAACGAATTGCATTCATTCTCTCTTTCATGCAAGAAGAAAATGCGGTCGTTTGGAAACAACAATTCGTCCAGAACAAACTGAATCTCGACATGGGAGATATCAACTTACCGACATACAAGGAATTTATCAACAAATTCCAGAAGGCATTCAAGCCAGAAGAAGAAGACATTGATGCATTGGACAAATTAAAAATGCTTCAACAAAGGAACCTGACCGCCCGAACAACTAGTAACCAAGTTCAAACTACTGGTTGGAGAGGCGGGAATGTCTAACGACTCCGACACTGCAAACAAACTCTTGATCGAAATGTTCAAAGAAGCGCTGAACCCAGCGCTAGTGCAGAAAGATCATCCAGTCCGAGAAGAGGCCCACCAAGATCAAAGAATGGTACGACAAAGCCATGTCTTTTGATAGGAGCTATTGACTTGCAATGGCAATAAAGGGCCCATCTAGATCGAATGCGCAATTCATTCCCAGATCTGCACCAAGAAAGGATCCTTTCACAATGGAAGTCGACATCATGACAACCGAGGAACGAACAAGCCTCATGAAAAAGGGGCCTGTTTCAGATGCAAACAACCAGGACATCTCGCCGTAGATTGCCCTCAGAAGAAGAAGAACAATCCTTTCTTACCGAAGGAATTACCAAAGAAGAGATGGACACCAAAGGACCTCCATGCCCATATTCGGGAACTGAACATGAAGGAAAGAGAAGAACTGGCAAGTTTGGCAATGGGAGACCAGGAGGAGGACACCAACACTGAGGATTTTTAAAATGGAGAACCGAATCGACGTCGGTCTCTCCACGATTAGGCATCTATTCTGTATTTATGGCTACACTCGAGAATAAATCTATGCATTTACCGATTTCTTTCTCTGCCATAAAAACAGAAGGCCACAAATCGTCAAAGCCTCGGGTCTAATTGACTCTGGAGCTGGTGGAAAATTCATCGACCAAAACTACGGCTAGGAAACTAGGACTCGAACAAAAACCCTTGAAGAAAGACCTCACAGTATACAACGTGGACGGAACTCTCAACAAGAAAGGAACAATCTCTACCTTCGTAGAACGCAATCTTACCATTGGGAACAGAACGAACAAGGAGATTCTACTTGTCTCTGGACTAGGTCGACAAAAGATTATTCTAGGTCTGCCTTGGCTTCAAAAACAAAACCCTGACATCAATTGGGAAACGGGAAAGATTAAATGGAGGATTTCCAAATCCATCCGCACCACCACTATGGAAGAAGAACTGGAAGAAACTGAACTGATCATAGACATCATGGACACCACAGATGCACCACTTGAGGACTTCAACGCTTTGGTAATAGATTTTATCGAAGCAAAAGACTCCGAAGAAATGGACCAGGCATGGATCAACGTGAAAACCATGGCTTCACAAACTCTGGCAATGGAACACAAAAACAATACACCTGCTAAACCTCTGGAAGAACTTATTCCCCCAGACCTCCACGACTATCTCAGACTTTTTGACAAAAGGCAGCAGACCGATTTCCCATTTCAAGACCCTGGGACCACAAAATCAAACTGAAACCTGGGTTCAAACTAAAACCATGCAAAGTCTACAGCCTCACCCCGGAAGAACAAATTGAACAGGACAAATTTCTTAAAGAAATGCTGGACAAAGGATATATTGTCAAATCAGAATCGGACATTGCATCACCTTTTTTCTTGGTAGCCAAGAAAGACGGGAAATTCGCGACCTTGTCAAGACTATCGATATCTAAATGAATGGACAATAAAGAATGCCTACCCTTTGCAACAAATTCCTGATCTACTGGACAAACTCAAAGAAGCAAAATTCTTTACCAAGTTAGACGTCAGACAAGGATACAACAATGTTCGCATTCGAAAGAAGATCAATGGAAGGCCGCCTTCAAAACGAATTGAGGACTCTTTGAACCCACGGTTATGTTCTTTGGATTATGCAATTCCCGGCTACCTTTCAATCCATGATGGATTTGCTGTTCGAAGGCGAAATCTCTGAAGGATTTGTGATTATCTACATGGATGACATCTTAATCTTTGCCGAAAATCAAGAAGATTTGGCAAAATACAAATGGATTGTCCTACAAAGACTAAAGGATAACGATCTGTACCTCAAACCGGAGAAATGCGTCTTCAGACAATGTAAAGTCAAATACCTGGGAATGATAATCGAAGAAGGAAAAATCTCCATGGACCAATCGAAACTTAAAGGAATCTGAGACTGGCCTGCACCTACCACAGTCAAGCAAGTCAGAGGATTCCTGGGATTTGGAAATTTCTACCAAAAATTCATCAGAAAGTTCTCTACTGTTGCACAACCCTAAACGACCTCCTAACGAAGGACAAGAAATTCAAATGGATGGACGCAGCTCAACAAGTGTTCAACAAACTAAAACGACGATTTATGGAAGAACTGGTTCTCTCGATGCCAGACCTGAGCAAACCATTTCAAATCAAATGCGACACCTCTAAATATGCATCTGGAGCCGTTCTGACTCAACTCGATGGAAACGGTGAAAGACACCCATGTGCATTTATTTCAAAAACCTTCTCCACGACGGAAAGGAACTACAAAATCTATGATCGAGAACTCCTGGCAATTGTATGAGCATTACAGGAATGGAGACACTACATTCAAGGATCCGAACATACGATGATCATTCATTCTGACCACAAGAACCTGACCTATTTCAGAAGCCCAAGAAATCTGAACAGACAGCAAGCTTGATGGTCATTATTCCTATCTGAATTTGATCTGAAACTAATCCACATGCCTGGGACAAAAATGATTCAATCTGACGCCTTATCAAGAAGACCAGATTTTATACCAGACAAAGACCATGATAATGAAGATGTGACTCTATTACCGGAGGAACTTTTTGTCAATCTAATCGACACCGAGCTACAACAGAAAATCATTGATTCAGAAGAATTCGACACGGATATTGCGGAAATCTTGAAAGCTCTACTACAAGGAGGACCACTGAATTTACAAACTGACCTCAACAACTGGAGAACAGAAGAATTCAATGGGAAAAACGTCATTTTTTATAAAGACAAAACATATATACCAAAGAACCAAAACCTATGACAACAAGTGGTAAAATCTTTTCACGATCTACCATCAGCAGGACACCCTGGAGAACTTGAAACCTACAACGCAGTAAAGACACATTACTGGTGGCCAGGACTATGATCCTTCATAAAACAATACGTCAAAGGCTGCGGAATCTGTCAACAATTCAAAATTAACAGAAACCCCTCTCACCTGTCTTTCATGCCAATCGCCGGACCAACTTCTACGCGACCATTTGCAAACTGTTTGATGGACTTTCTAACTGACCTACCACTGGTTAAGAACAGTGCGGGACAGATCGTGGATGCGATCATGGTCGTGGTAGACCATGGGCTTACTAAGGGGGTGATTTTAATACCTTGCCAAAAGAAAGGGGAACTGGGAGAGGCACTTGACGCAGAAGGAGCAGCTCAACTCTTACTTGACAACCTTTTCAAATGATTCGGACTCCCAGATAGCATCATCTCCGACTGAGATCCCCTATTCACCGCAAAAGTCTTCCAAGAACTCATGAAACTCTTGGGAATCAAGTCCAAATTAACCACAGCTTATCATCTAATAGGAGACAGAACCACTGAGCGATTCAACCAAGAAATAGAAGCCTACCTATCCATCTATTGCTCGTCACACCCAACCGACTGGAACAAGTCAATTGGAACACTGGAATTCACTCACAACAATAGGAAACACTCCGAAAGGGCCAAAACCCTGTTCGAACTCACTCTAGGCTCATCCCTGCTGGCCATTCCACTTGCATTTGAAAACACCAAAGCCCCATTGGTGGAGGAAAAGGTCAAACACCTTCTAAAAAGATCGAGAAGAGGCATTAGCCGCCCACAAACTTGCAAGACAAAGGATAGCTGAACGACGAAAATCAACCTTCAAACCGTTCGAGAAAGGAACAAAAGTTTGGCTAGACTCCCGCAACATCTCCACTAGGTACCATTCGAAGATGAAACCGAAACAAGAAGGCCCGTTCATGATCACAGAAGTCTTGGGACCTCTCACGTACAGACTCGAAATACCCAAGATATGGAAGATCCACGATGTTTTCCACGCCACTCTGCTCATGCCATACAAAGAGACAGAAACATATGGACCAAACTTCCCTAGACCACCACCCAAGATCAAAAATCAGGAAGAACACTGGGAAGTCGAAACTATTTTGAATCACAGAAAGACAGGACGAAAACCCAAAAAAGGAAAGCGAAAATATCAATACCTTATCAAATGGACCGGATTCCCTATCTCCGAAGCAACATGGGAAAAAGACGACATGTTCGGCGACAACAGCGAGATTCTTCGAGAGTACCACCAATTACACAAGCTCTGATCATCACCACCATCCTGATGCCTCACCTTCTCCGACACATCGCCTCTTCCTTCACTCCGAAACTCTGAAGCAAACCAACTCAAAACCCCCATCTTTGATACCCCTTTGACCGATCAGACCGCAGAAGAGCTTGAGACGCTGCAAAGAGAAATTCTCATTGAATACAACAAAAGAATTGATCAGAAGGAAACGGCAAACCAGAACTATCGCCCGGCTGCTGCAAAACTTGCCCACCACCAAGCTAGATCTCTATGCCTCAAACTAAATCAGGTTGAACGAGAGCTCTATCAATGCCTTCCACTAATTGCCAAAGTAGTTAAAAAGGCCAAGTTGTTCTATCTCTAACCATACCCCCAACTACCAAAACAACGCAACATGTCTTTCATTGATACCCCAGCCACTTCTTCCTCTTCTACCCCTGCCAACCCCTGCCTACAAGGCAAACGACCTGCTGTGCCTCGCTATGCTCAGACACTGTCGACTTTCGAAGCCCTAGACCTCTTTGCCGACAATGAAACGGCACAGAAAATCTGCTCATACTTTGAAGACCCAGACACTATCCTCGCCATCGATGAATTGGCAAAAGTCTCCAGAGCCCACCAGCAAGAAGAACGAGAAATCAGTCTTGCCAGGCACCAGTCTTGCGCTTGACAAACTATGGCGACAATCTTGCTGGATCAACTTCAATCGTGTGGATTAGAAAGGGAAATCCACAATGTGTTAAGGAAACATCGTCAGCGAATCACCCACAGCACGAAAACCGTCTGTATTTCCTCTCACTAATACCCCTCTACAAAGCGCCCGTTCCTTCTAGCCCCCCTTCCTGCCCGCCCTCCTGCCTATTGTCGAGTAGTACAATTTTTGCCAGTCATTGATGATTCGCTGCAGATTTCGGCCTCCCACCTCCACTCCCTCAAGATCTCCCATCCCTACGCCTCCACCTCAACGATCTCCAAAATCAACGACTCATCAATGAAGCTTGTCCAATGCTTCATCAACTACAATGAATCGCTCAACGAGCGCAACGTCGGTCACCTGCTACCATTGCGGAGAACCTGGACACATTTGCCCCAAATGCCCTGAGTTCAAGTGCATTTACTGCCACTGATACGCACCTGGACATTCTTCTAGTTAGCTACTACCCAGAGAACGACCAGCACGCTGACCCCTATTATGGAGGAGTTGACAAGGATCTTCTCAACGACACCGGAATCGCAAACACCACTGGCAAACCATACGGAAACTAAAGAACTTCGTAGAAGTGAAGGACTCCACTCCTTCTGAGGCATAAGGAGTGTAGTATGGGGGTAATGTTACGACAAGTCTTTTTTCTTTTTCCTTTCTCTTTTCTTTTCTTTTCTTTTCCTTTTCTTTGTCATCCTTCACATCATTGATACGTCATTGTATCTTTTGATGAACTTTCACTTCTATCTTTTATGATACATCTTTTGATGAACGTTGACCTGTTCCCTCTATTCTTATATACATCTGCTGATGAACATTTAAATCTCGTTTCAACTTGCTGTACAGTTCATAGTATTTATACTGGGGAGGATCTACTGTATTCTTTAGCTAGTTCTTGAGAATCCAACCTGCTTAACCTGCTCAACTCGAACTTGAACTTGTTCTTGTAAACAATTGGTGGTTAGATTATGCACACTGCGTGATTCTAACTTGAAATCATAACACAAGGAGAATAAGAGATTTGTGAAGAATAAGGATTTCAGAAAGAATAAGAGATTTGCAGAGAACTTGTTTGACATACTGATGAAATTCAGCAATGATAAGTGGTTCACAGAAAATAAGAATTTCATTTGCAAGTATTTAGGACATACAAGGATATTTTATTTATGTCCAACTGGGGCCCTCAAAGTCAAATCCATATACAGTCAAAATTATATATAAATGTAAAGTCTGTTTGCCACAAAAATTAGGACATAAAGGTTACCTTTAACAGGCATTTATAGATGCCAACAAGAAAGACTTTTATATACATTTTATGATCAGGAAAATGGTTGAAAAAACATAAACACATTTAATTAAAAATTTCAATCATTTTTGGTCGCCTTAAATAATCTGTTGCCAGCAGTGCCAGGAGTGATAATGTCACCATAGCTTTTAAGGCTATGATGGTTATACACCCTGTGGTTTGCCTGCAGTGTTACTGATGGCAGTACTTTCTAAATGGGAGAGATGCTCCCGGGACTAGTAAGGTAGATGACTTTCATAATCGATCAACGTCACGTGTACACTGTGACATCATCCAAAACAGGTAACTTTTAGTAAAAATGTGTTTTATGTACGATTCCAGATGGCCTATTGTACCATAAGGACCTAGCTTTTGTAGATAAATGCCTCTTACACGTGAATTAACAAAAATTTTGGAGAAAAACTAAATTTGGTGGAGGAGATAGAAAAATAAGGTTTACACCACCAGTATGCAATTAATTAAGCCAACTACAATTGCGACACTTCTGGAAAAGCAATTTTCATTGCCTCCTGTATTTCTCATGCGTAAAAAGAGAAGAGCAGCGCTTGCAAGTACACAGAATGGGCCAAAATCATCAGTGCAGGACCTTTTTTCTGGCCTTTCTCCTCCAGATTTTGTCCCATTCTGTGTATTTGAAGAGCTGCTCTTCTCTTTTACGCATGAGAAATACAGGAGGGAATGAAAATTGCTTTTCCAGAAGCGTCGCGATTGTAGTCGACTTAATTAATTGCATACTGGTGGTATAAACTGTATTTTTCTATCTCCTCTACCAAATTTGGTTTTTCTCCAAAATTTCTGTTGATTCACGTGTTAGAGACATTTATCTACAAAAGCTAGGTCCTTATGGCACGATAGGCCCTCTAGAATCGCACATAAAACGCATTTTTACCAAAAGTTACCTATTTTGGACGACGTGACAGTATTCACGTGACGTTAGTCGATTATGAAAGTCGTCTACCTTACGGTTGGTTGGCAGGCAGATAAGTTGCAAGGGAGATAAGACATTGTAAATGATGATTCCAGTGCGCCAGTGATATGAAAGCAAAAAAACCTTAAGTTCTTACCCGTAGACTCAGCGTAAGGTGCTGAAGCTCTGGAATCTTCAGTCGTAAGGTCGAGGCTGACCGTGACGTGCATGAGAAAAGGAACACAATGTTGTGAAGCAGGTGAAAATCGGAATGAGAGTTTGGTTGAATTTGCTTAGTAACCACAACCCTAACCCCGAAATGTGCGCCTCGTGTTTGCGGTCATCGTTGTTGGCAACTTGCTCGTTGGTTGCAAACCTCTTCATAGTCATACACGCTGGCCAGCGACACATGCAATGGCCGCCCAACTAGTGCTAGCCACGCCGCCCCCGCCAGGACTGCAGGAAGCTACGAAGAACTCGACACTCGCATGGCAGCACGATTTGGAATCGCTCTTCCACCACGCCAAGGATCGATTCCCCGATGTGGTGTGGGAGCTCGTGGGCAGCGAGGAGGAGAATGAGAACAGGGTTTTCGAGGAGGTCTGGGGACACAAAGGTGTGTGTTTTTGCCACTGGCAGTCTTTGCTCGATTTTCAAGCGGCATCGTTGCACGCATCTCAGGGATCGTGTATGCGAGAGCCCCGCCCAGCTTCCAGAGCCGCTACTTCACATTCCGCGTGAATGGTGCTGTGTCGCCGGCGCCGTACTCGTCCTCACCGTCCTACCCTGGGGAATCTGCGCTGTCACTAGGCCTCGAATCGTCCATCAACCTCGCACTCGACCGCCGCACGCCGTCCCCCGCGCCATCCACCTCCCTCGCCCACGGCTCTGTTGCACCACATGGGTCGCACCCTACGTTACTGCGCCTGACGACAAACATCAACCCCTCCCTCTTCTTCGACGAGCTCGAGTACCTGTACACGGGCAAAGGCTTTGGTGAAGCCTTCGAGTTCCTCTTTGACTCCTCCGACGCGCGCGAGCGGCCCCATGGGGGCCCCTTCGCCGGGTCCGCAGGCGCAGACGGTCTGAGCGGCGACGACCCCGAGTCCCTGCGCATCGACAAGCTGCGTAAGGACCTCGTGTTCATGTGGTGCTCGCGGCTTTACTCGGACATGCGGATCGCGCTGACGGGCAATTTTGGGGGTGCACACCACGAGAACACGACCGCCATATTTTCCTCGCACCGCTTCATCCTCGTCTCGCGCTCCCCATACTTCCGCACTGCCTTGATTGTATGGCCGAACGCTACACCCTCTGCGAACGGGTCCGAACCCCCAACACTAACGCTTCCCTCGCCCCCTTCACCCCCGCCTCGCTGCACTTCACGTTCGGCTTCATCTACATCGGCACACTCATCTTCTCGCACCGCTCCTACGACCTCTCCACCGCCTTCGCTATCCTCCGCTCCTCTCTATACCTCTCCCTCTCCACGCTGCACGACGAGGTCCAAGCCCGAATAATTCAGGAGATGATGCACGGGCTCTTCCACGCGTTCATCCCCTTCGCCGCGTACGAGTCGCTCACGCAGGGCCGGTGGGGCACGCCGCTGCCGGCAGTGCGCACGGCGCACGCCGCGCGTGCTCGAGTTCGCGATAAAGGAGGACGTGCACAATGCGTTCCTGGAGAGGGGCACGAGGAGGGCGCTGGTGGGCATGTTCGGGGAGGGGTGGTGCACGGCCGAGTTCGCGGCGCTCTCCCCGAAGCTCAGGGACTCGCTGCTGCGAGGGCTGGGCAAGCGCACGACACCGCGGAACGCATTCGCGATGCTGTGGGCGGTGGGGCATGCGTTAAGGAAGATCGGGAGTGTGATTGAGCCGTGGGCGGATGTTGTCAGGGGAGATGCTCGCGCAGGGGCGGGCGGGCGTGGACGAAGTGCTTGCAAGAGCGAGCGAGCGATGTTTTGGTGCGATTGGTGCAGTTGGAGGTGGGGATGAGAAGAGCGATGGTGCGGAGGGAGAGGACGACGGGGAGGCAGGGGAGTGGATGGAGATTATGAGGAGCGGCGGGGTGCAGTTCGAGGATGGAGAGCGCATCGAGTGGGCGATGGGCGGCGGTACTCAGGGGGGTGCGGGAGCTGTGGGCGCCTGCGCTGTACCAGGTGCGTTTCTTTCTCTCTCTCTCTCTCTCTCTCTCTCTCTTTGAATACAAACTGACTGGTTCCATTTTCCCATTCCCATTCCACGCGTCGATCTCAATTTCAATTTCAATCCCAAATCTCACCACAGACGCTCGTCTCCTCCATCCTCCTGCGCCCCCACCCCACGGATACCTCCGCACCCATGCTCCCCGTCACCTCGCACGTGCACGTGCAGGTCGAGCAGGCGCGGATCGAGCTGCTGAAGTGGATCGGGAAGCGATGGCTGGACGTGTGCATGGAGCGCGGTTTTGATTGTCTCGAGGGGTGGGCGTTAAAGGCGATCAGTGATCGTGAGTTTTGGTTTTTGATTTTTTTCCTAGATCATTTTCTTTGCAAAAGAAAAGAAAAGAAATAATCTCGTCTCATCTTTCGTTTTCTTCTTCTTCTTTTAATTATTATTCTACAATCCGTCCTGAAACGGTCCTAACACACACTATTTTTTAATTAGATATTGAAGTCCCAATAGACGACCTGCTCAGTCCACCACCCTACACCGCCAACAAGGGTGTCTCGCCCTCTCCCTCCTCACACTTCCTCTCGCCCTCTGCCTCCTCTCCCTCTGCACTCAAGCGCCAAATAAAACCCAATCATCATCACCATTCAGGAAATAATCACAGGCAACAGCACCACCACCTCCGGCCGATGTCGAACCACGCGCACATGTCAAAGGTGGACGCAGAGAGTGACGTGGCGAGCAGCATGAGAGTAAGTGCGCTGAGCAGGAGTATCGCGGGCACGTCTTTGAATGCGGGTGTGGGTGCGGGTTTGAGGAGCAGTAGGAGCAGTGTGTCTTTACGCACAGGCAGGGATAGGCCCCGACCGACCTGGCATAAGGGTTTCTTTACCATTGGGAAGTCGTTCCACTCACCGTGTCTCTCATTTCTTCCCGTCGGTGGCCCGGCTATCGGCTGCCCCGAGCTTTGAGGTACTTGACAAAATTCTGCCAGGTCATTCCGCCGTTCCTATTCACACCCAACCGTCGTCCTGCTACTGACAACGTCTAAAGTATGTGGTGCACTAATCACGTAAGCCCTCGCTCAGCTCCCATCTCCCGAAAACTATTGACTAATGCAAATATGCACTTTTGAACCCCCTCCTGAGGACGCTGCACCCCAGGCATCATCGTGCCTAATTACCTGCATCGTGGCTTCAACTCAGACTCCACATTACTATTCCTTCCTCGTGATTCCCTGCTCAAACCAAACCTCCTTGTCAATATCCAAAAATTGAGAGAGACGGGAATGTGAATATTACCTTTGAACAACTGTTGTACGGGGATTGATGTTGCAACTTAATATACATAATGCATGCCCTCCTAAATCCTCCATTCTTAAACCGTTATCAATGACTTGTGAGAAAAGAAAAGCCGAAGCCTTGGGTCGAACGACCTTGCAACAAGATACAACCAAATTCAGAGTTATAGCCTCCACGGGACACTGTACCATCACTCGCTCTTCTTTTACGTTGTTCCATGTATATCACTTTGCATCTTATCCACTCCAGCTGCGTCCCCTCAAACAAGCGGTTGAATGGATTTATTGTCACCGAGTCTTTGCTGTTCCTTACACACTGCCATCGGCGTCTCTCTCGACTCACATATCTTATAATAATAATAATGAAACAAGAGTAGTGGAAATGGCATTGGTGAAGGTTGACGTCGGATGCATCGTTTCCACTGACCACTGTCAATGTGAGGGTTATATCCTAACGAAGACATCTTAACTGATATCCACAGGACTTTTCTACCTTCTAATAGATCTATATGATGCTTCAGGTGCAGTGGGCTATGAGTACCACTCCATCAGAGGATGCTGTCGCGTGAAACCAGTTGGATGTCCACCAGTCCCCTTCTATTGTACTTACCATCATCCTCGTCGCAACTTAGCTTCCGCTCCGAGTCTTTGGATCTATAGTTGTACAAGCATTGAACTGGAATCTAGCGACCCGACAACGCCGAATAACTATTCTTCGTCAACAATCCCCTGTGTCCCAATCGAGCACTAATAACTGGCTAAGTAAACTTCTGGTGAGTATTTTCATAAACTCTGTCAAACGTGTATTTTCTGTCTACCTCAAATTTTATGAGATACTCTATTTCTTGCACAAAACATTACGGAGCGCCCACGGGGCCACAGGGGTGGAGCAATCTCCACGACCAGTGTTATGGAGAGTTTGCGATGAGGAGCCCGAGCACAAACACAAGGAAGTTACTTGGGTTAGGGCTAGGTGACTAAGCAAATCCAACTAAACATCATTCCAATTTTTCACTCGCATCTTGCCATCTGTTTCTCAGCCTTATTTCCTTAATGGTGCATGGTGTCGTCATCGTCTACTTTGCATCTATTCGTCATGGTATTTGTGGTGCATTCTGCCTGCCGACTGAACTTTTTCTCTCCAGAGAGCTCACACTCGTGCCCGAGATCTAGCGCATCCGCGCAAGCACTGGTGAGCCTACCGCCGACCTTCCGCCTTCCCCAGCTGTACCCATACTCGTCATGCACCTTACTGACGTTCTCTTCTGGCACACAGACACAGACGACCCTGCAACGCCCGTGTTTCCGGGTGCGGTGCGGTACGTGTTCTCGTTGGTCGTGCCCGTCGCACTAGTCGCGCTGGGCACCGGTCTCTTGCTCCCACCCAAGATTGACCTCGTAGACCCCTCGACAAGGCTGCGAAGTAGACTGTGACGGCGTCATCCTGCTCCTGGTGCCCACCAAGTGCGTCGTCGTGCGCGGCGTGGTGACACTGTATGCGCTCCCTCTAGAACAAGGCCTCGACGGCGCGGCCACAGACTCGCCCACCGCACTGGAGTACTGCGACGTGCCTATGGACGAGGCCGAGGACGAAATAATTGCTTTGCGCGGCGGCATTTTCTGAGAAGGCGACTTGGATTTATAGGCTGAGCGAGCGATTTTGGCCTCGACACTGAGGCTGATCCATGGTTGTATGCGTACGGATGGCTGTGCGGAATGCCGATGTTGCAGCAGAGGTGACGATGTTTGTCGCCAGCCCGGCCTGCCACGGGGTATGGCACACCAACGGGACCTTGCTCGTGAGGCTCTGCGTGTCATCCTGTGCATGTGCTTGGTCTTCATTGCCATTGCCTCTGAAACTGACGGTATCATTATCATCGCCCGCCTCAGAATTTTCCACGTCTACGTCCACGACCACATCCTCCTCATCCCGTCCTTCCCCATTCTATGCACTCTCCATCTCAGCCACACCTGCTCTATCCTCTCCATCCTCTTCATTTCGCTCATCAACCCCAACCTTATATCTATCCTCATCACCAGCACCCAGATCCGCATCCACGTCCTCATCTGTAAGATAGATATCGCTGTCCCCAACACCATCCGACTCCACAATCGACGGGGTAAGCTTCTCGTCCGGCCTTTCCCTCACCTGTCTGGCGCATTCCTAAACGTATTCGAAGCGGCGTTGGCGTTGGCGTTTGCAGCGTGCACTTCAGACCCGATGCTCTTCCCAGGCGACATCTTCTCCATGCTGCTGTTATCGTCATTCGCGCTGCCGCGCACCCTCCCACACCAGGCTGCACAGCAGAAATCGTGCTCGCACTGGCGTCAATCGCCACACTCGCCACACTGTGCGTGCTCGCAGCACTACTCAGCGCTATCCTCGACCCGGTACTAGGTCGGCTAGACGGCGATAACAGCGAATGCCGCGAATCCTGCTCCGCATCTCCGCCCCTATCCCTATCGTGGCCGGTGCGTACAGACGACGTCGCACTACTCTTACTGCTTCTCAAACCCCCACCCCCAGTCTCAGCCTCACTCACAGACGCACACACGATATTCCGGCTCAACATGCTCACGCACATGCTGCTCGCCGCGTCGACCTTCGACGTGTGCGGGTGGTTTGACATCGGTCAGAGATGGTGATGCTGCCTATAATTATGGTTTTTTGGCTGTTGTTTTTGTTGTTGTGGTGGTAGTTGGGTTTTGTCTGGCGCTTGAGTGCAGAGGGGCAGGAGGTAGAAGGACAGGGAATGTGATGAGAAGGACAGGGAGAGGCCTTTGTTGGACGTGAAGGACGGCGGGCTGAGCAGGTCGTCTATCAGCCCTTCGATGTCTGGTTTTTTTTTAGTAAAAAGAGGTGTGTGTTAGCACACGACATTACAAAAGAATTAAAAATGCATACAGTGCAGGCGCTCAGGGCTCCCCCACCCCCCTGGGCACAGCTGTCATCGCCCACTCGATGCGCTCCCTAGCCTCAAACCTGGCCCTGCCACCTCATGATCTCCATCTCCGTTCCTTCCCCCTCCCCCTCCTCTTCCTCCCTACCATTGCCCATTTTATCCCAACCCCTTCCACCCCTAACCCCATCAAAATACCGCTCGCTCTCCCGCACAAGCACCTCATCCACGCCCGCCCTCCCCTGCCCCAGCATCTCCCTAACAACATCCCCCACGGCTCAATCATCCTCCCGATCTTGCGCAATGCATGCTCCGCCGCCCACAGCTTCGCGAACGCATTGCGAGGTGTCGTGCGCTTCGCCAGCCCCAGCTCGTACAGCAGCGAGTCCCGCAGTTTCGGGGTGAGTGCCGTGTACTCAGCGGTGCATCACCCCTCCCTGAACATGCCCACCAACCCGCGCGGCGCGCCTCGTTCCAGGACGCGTTCCGCATGTCTTCCTCCATCGCGAAATGCAACACCCGCGCCGCACACTAGAGGCCGCGGCACCCGCCCGTGCCCCACTGACCTTGGGTTAGGGACTCGTACACGGAGAGGGAGATGAACGCGTGGAACAGCCCGTGTATCATCCCCTGAATAATGCGCGCCTGGACTTCGTCGTGCAGCGTTAAGAGCGAGGGGTAGAGGGATGACCGCAGGATGACGAAGGCGCTGGAGAGGTCGTACGAGCTATGTGAGAAGATGGGCATGCCGGTGTATATGAAGCTGGGCGTGAAGTGCAGCGACGCCGGTGTGAATGGGGGCAAGGGGGTTCGGACCCGTTCGCAGATGGTTTAGCATCCAGCCACACCGCGAGCTCGGTTTGGAAATATGGGGAACGCGAGACGAGAAGATCGCCGGCGTGTTCTCATATGCGTGCCCCCAAAATTGTTTGTTAGCGCAATGCGCACGTCCAAGTAGAGGCGCAAGCGCCACATCAACACGAGATATTTCCTGAGCTTCTCGATGTGCAGAGACTCGGGGTTGTCGCCGCTCAGGCCGTCCGCGCCTACGGACGTGCTAATGAGGCCGCCGGGGAGCGCTCGCGCACGTCGGAGGAGTCGAAGAGGAACTCGAAGCCTTTACCGCAGTCTTTGCCGGTGGATGCAATCTATTAGGACTTGGCCTTCGAAGACGCTATTTTCACCGAGGTTCTTCCAATACTCTGACTCCCAATCGTTAGTACAATATTGAGATTTTTTAAGGAGAACAAAATCACTCTAAAATCCTTCGCGGACAATATAAGATGATCACAATCTTGGGTATACCGCATATAACTCGACAGTACCTGATAGACACTTCGACCTTTTGGCGGGCCTACAACCTATGTTCAATATTCTGTAGCTTGCTACATGTAACATTTGTCAGGTGAATATACATCTCTGTGATTCAAGCGGCATCAATGGGCGGAAAACGAAGGAAAGTGATATCTCATATACCAACCTTTTGCATTAGTCTCCCTCGTCGATACCTTTGCATGAGATATTGATTTCGGATCTATAGATAATCTCTTCAAGTTCTCCCCAAATTCTTTGATTTTATCATCAAAATAGTCAGATGCATCTTGCTCTGCATTCGCAGGGTCTTTTTGGTGAAACTGGTTGATGAGGATATCGTATTTGGTAAACACCATAACGACGGGAATGCAATCTAAACAGTTATAAATCAGTAATAATATGACAATTAGAATAAAAATGCTACATTTCTGGGCAAGTTGAAGGAGGTTTTCGTCACCCGTTTGCAATAGTCTAGCACCTGTCCGTGGAGTTTGTATACAGAGCCTAATTTAGAAAGCAGGAATAAGCATCTACTGGAGAAGTAGAGCTAGCGACTCCACCATATAGCATGAACTTTATAAAGCAAATCGGATTCTTGACGTTTCTTCAAAAGTTTTGCACCTTTGTCCAATTGCCACCAGAGCCTGGCTCAAAACCTTTGCTATCGTGCAAGATAAAACGGGGTTCTCTGGTGAGGTGTATCCGTACTCGATTTCGGCGTTTCCAGCCATGCCATGAGCGATATAAATCTGCTGAGATGAAATGAATGCATTTCCTTCGGAGAGTAAAGCATGATATTTACCTTTTTCTTGTCGAGATTGAAGATATCGGCGATGAGAGAGGATTTCCTACACCAGACTACATCTGGCTGTGAGTACGGTTATGTATGCCAACTGAGGCAGTCAAAATACTCACCTTTCCAACGAGAAGGATGCGAAACCTAATTCGTGTCTCAGGCTAGAGGTCTTTGAGATAACAATTTATTCACCTTGGACACTCCCCGAGCATATCTTCTACTTGAGAAGGTAAAACCTCAGGGATGAAAGGAATCTGAGGCTCTTGCTTAGCCTTGGATGTGGACACGAGGGCCCGGGGTAAGGTCGAACCTTGCTGGCTGACAGGTGGCTGGGTGTTTTCTTCCGGTTTCTGGGAAGTACTATCCTCCTCTGTAGAAGCTATGTCCCTCCCTTTTCTCGAGACACGTTGGTCTAAGCCCAAAGAATACATTGTAAGGTAGTGGTAGAGTTGAAAAAAGTTTCTCATCATTCACCTTGTGGTCGCCAAATCCTGCGTGCTGCCATGGTCTGAAAAACAGCTTGAGGCCTTGAGGCATTCATCTTACGTCATGATTCCTTACAAAAATATTTTGGTCTTCATTTCGTCCTTCTATTAGTATTAGTAGTGTCAGAAGGATTTTCAGCCCTCGGTCCATTCCGCCAACGGCCGGGTTTGGGGATCTTCCAGCTTGCGTTGCTGTATATTAACATGACTTTCCAACACGTGCTACGAAATAGCGAATTACTCAAGTTAATGTGAACGTCAATATGCGCCATGTCATTTGTTAGTTTCTACCGACAATTTCAAACGGTTTATAGCGAGTGTACCAGATACACACTGCATTTATCGCTCCATTGACTTGGGATGTTCGGAATACTATTGTTGGGGTTTTGCTGATGAGGCTCGTGTACGGTAAGCAATCACCCTCGACGAGATTTCCATCGCTCTCCCATATTCCCAATCTTCGGAATTATCTTATAGAAAGTACGCCAGTACCCCCATATGCGTGGTTTCCGAGTTGGCTGTATGTCGCTTTAAGCCTTAGCTGATTGTAATTCAATGACGCACCAATATCATTCTCAGATCGCTCACCGCGGCCCCATGAGTGTTCCGCGACGCATGTGCAGGACATGACCTATCTCATAAAATCAGAGGTATGCAGCTAAGACACGTTTTAGAGAGTTCATGGAAATGCTCACCAGGGGTTTAGCCAAATTATTTTCTCTGATTGGGGCGCAGGGAGCGTTAGTACGTTGGTGAAGGACCGAGAGTGAGGTCGGTAGGTGCTAGATAGGCGCCGGCGCTCGTCGTGGAAACTATAGCCCCAAGACGTGTCTGAGATGTGTAGATAAGCGAAGATCGGTAAGAGATATTTTGCATAGATTACGTGCTTACCTGATCCCTAACCATCGTTATAAGCCACTGGGACGTGGGGGTTTGTTGATGAATGTTAGTTATTCGGCTTCGTCAGGTCGATAGATTCCAGCCAAACGCCCATACAACGGTATATCTAAAGCGCGCAGGCTAGGCGAAGAGGAAGATAGTAAGTTAAAAAAGATGCGGGCCTTCAGGATATACTGTCAAAAAAACTCACATTGGCATTGGAAGTCTTGCATCGCACGTTGGTCCTCACTCCTGCCTTTTCCGGTACTCCTAGTTGCGACTGAACATCTATCAATAAGGGATCTGAGTTGAGATGGACACCAAATAACAAAGATTCCCCGACTTCAACGACCAATATGAGGGGACGCAGCAGCAGTGGATAAGATGGGAAAGGGATATACAGGGAATGGCCTAAAAGGCGGAAAGAAGAGCGAGTGGTGGTATGACAGTGTCCCGTGGAGGTTATGACTCTGGATTCGGTTGTGTCTTGTCGCCAGGTCGTTCAACATAAGGCTTCGGATCTTTTTTTTCTCGGAGTCGTTGTCGACGGAAAGAGAAACGAGAATTTACATAAAAGGTCATGCATCATGCACACTAAGAGGTAATAGAATCTCACCGAACGCCTGCATTGGAAACTCCAGGCCCCAAGAATTCGTTTTTGGACCGACAGCATTCATCTTGAAGGGTAGACAAGATGAGCGCAGAGCTATTGGAAGGATGAAACAAGTATAGATTCAGAGCATGTCTCACCTTCTACGCAAAAATAACCGGTCCGGGTTCAGCGCTCAGCATGTCCGGGATTGCGCGGCTCAGGAGCTATATTAAGAGAGTGGTGGATGATCTGCCAATTATGAACCAACCGTGGGACATCCGAAAGCTTCCGGCTGTTGTTCCGCCCTGTGCATCATTTCAATTTTCAACCTGATATCAACCTCGTCCTCGGGCAACGTTCTCGTCTTTCTCTGCTCATAACAGGCTCGTCTTGATCTTGTCCACCTCCACTTGTCTTATACTATCTCATTCGCCTGGCACATTCGAATGGTACTGCTGCGGTCCAGTCGCCATACATAGCTTTAACAAAACGTCTCATCCTTTCGCCTAGTATCGCAGCTTCGCACTTCAGTTGCGTTCCAGGTAGGTGATGTGATCTAATTAAAAAAGCGAAATATCTTTGAATGTCGAAAATTTCCCATTAGACGAAAGATGCACCCCAACTCTCTCGATAGTAAGCCCTCATTCCTCACCTGTTCGATCGAAACTTTGCTGTCTAAACGTCGGCGACTGATTTATGCTGGTCTCCAACAGCTCACGCCCGCAGTGAAGCTATTCACATTGGGAGCAAACTATCGGATGGCCGACTATATCAACATCGACTGTTCCGTTCATTCACTGCCTTTGGAATCTGGTCTACGTTTGGAGAGTAGAGTGACGATTCGAGGCGAAAGGTATGTGATAGTGCCGGTCAGGACTATGAGACGTACCCATCTTTTGTTTTTGAACCTCCTTCATAGGCTCAGTGTGTTCTGCGTGTCTCCCCATCGACCGACGCGTTAACCCCCTTGTCTCAACGATCCCCACTACTACTGCTGTATCTTCTACGGTCGCATAGCCGTCATTGCTGCTGCATCCTCTACAGTCGCTACGTTCAAGGTCCCTCATGCGCTTTATCTTCCCGCGCATGAGATGGTCGTCGCTGCGGGTAACATGTATATCGTCAGCCCAATAGATTCTCAAGACAGGAATGGTGCCACAAAGTCAC
The DNA here is from genome assembly GCA_023853785.1 of Psilocybe azurescens. Lineage (NCBI taxonomy): Eukaryota > Fungi > Basidiomycota > Agaricomycetes > Agaricales > Agrocybaceae > Psilocybe > Psilocybe azurescens. The sequence goes on along the minus strand of JAJIRX010000650.1, from coordinate 43,551 downwards.
TTGGGATGTAGCAACACGCCCAGAGAAAAATCGTTGAGGATCCATCATTCCATTCCAGTATCAATGACGCTCCTCTTCCCTTTGCCGCCGACTCGTGACCTTCATGGAACATTTACCGATACATTAATATCGCATCTATTCTCCCATCTACGAAACTTTGTGCGTTATTTCAATACCTAAATGTGGATTTGATGCTCCTATTCTCTCATCGCCTCCATACCGCGAACACTGCCCTATAGCTTCGAACCCGAGGAAGTTACTATGAATTTCTAACCCAGTATTCGTTCGAGACCCGTTCATAGTCTTATCTACAGGTTCTGGGCTACTTTGGCATTGCCTATGCGCTCAACCACCTTCTGTGACTCTATGCGCGCCCTCGTCTATATTTATCTTCGATACTAAGAGAATCACCTTCTCTGCTCCTATTATATTGGTTCGACATACACCGTGACTGTTTAACCACGTTTTCAATGGTAGCCACGGTAGTAAAGTAGCAAATACATACAATCTTCCGGGTGTTACTGTGGACAGAGAAGCGTTAGATTGATTTGTAGCGTATCTATACCATACAGCATAGTATGTCGTTCATTAGATTGTTAGTCTTTATAGTTACGCGCTCATAGAGTCCCATGGTACTGACTATGAATCAACTACCCTTGTATTTGGGGATTATTCTCAATTGAATGATGACGAGGGAAGCTGTGTATTGAATAAGACACAGCGACGATGAGAATAGATGTCTCTTTGTGTGTAAATTAATTATATCCACGGGAGACGGAAAGTATTGAGTGATGGCAGTTATCTCGTGGTCATTTTAATCTCAGGGCTCGTCATCAGGGCTGGTGGGAGGGGGACCGACTGGTTGGCTGTATTCTTTCTTGAGTGCATCTAAGGGGAACCAGCGATGGCTCGGTCAGGATCAGACTTCTACTTCATTTGGAACCAGGTATGCAGAGACATGAAACGTTCGCTGTAAATTTGGAAAGGAAGGCTTGTGACCTCCCCAGCCGCTCAACTGGTCATGAGATGCAGCTTCCTTCCCGAGTCCCAGCCATCCATTAATAGCCCTCTCTGCACCCTCTGGTTCGCGGCTGCTCAGCAGTCCGTGGGATGAGAAGTTGACCGATGACATTGCCCCTCTGCCCCTCTTTGATTCCCAACCGGACTGTTGTTTCAATACGCTCACCATCGAGATGTCCGCTAATCTTCAAAATCCTGCTAAAGGGTCGAAAGTCAAAGCATTGGGTAATCGACTGAAGAAATCTCTGGGATTTGGATCATCGAGTACTGGGACAGTATCAAGGAAAGAGGCCGCGAAACTCCGCGCCAGATACACCCATTTCCGCATTCTTGTTATCGGGAGGGCAAACGCTGGCAAAACAACCCTGTTAAAGCGGGTATGTAACACGACTGAAGAGCCATCGATCTATGATGACGGTAAAAATCTGGTGAGCTACCTAGCCCCGCGAAAGATATCAGACACTTATTATTTGTCTATAGCTTGAACCGACTTCGAGGGTACTATTCCTCCATAATTTTTGCATCTCCCACCAACAAAATGATTGACTTTTGACATTGTAGCGTGGAATCCATGACGTCCGTCGAGCATTCACATTTAAGAGTAACCCGAAGTTCATCTTTCATGACTCGCCTGGTTTTGAGGCAGGGGGTGAGGGAGGAACTAAAGGCTGTGATGGATTTCATTGAAGAGCGTTCAAAGGCTCGTGAAGTCAATGATCAAATTCATATCATATGGTATGTGTTTATTTTTTCTAATCTTTTATTTGAAGCACCTCAGATCACAATGGGTGTAGGTTTTGTTTTGACCCAGATGTATCACGCCCATTATTGGACTTGGAAGTTAAGTTTTTCAATGAAAATCGCAAATGGAATGGTAAGCTTGTCACAAAATTTGAATAGTAATTAAAACTTATACAAAACCAGTGCCAGTTGTGGCAATCTTCATGAAGTTTGATGATCTTATCAGCCAGGTTTGGAACAGAAACAATACCCCAGAGCAGAATACCAAGCATGCTTTGGACACTTTGCAGCAGAAGTTTGAGCTGCCACTTAGGAGCTATCAGTTTCCCCACAGGGTTATGTTCGGCTTGAGGGTAAGTGATTTATAATTCACCAAATCAATTTAGAGACTTAACACTATGAATAGGACTTGATAAGAATGAAAGTGATCACCAGAAACAAATTGAAGAGTTAATCAAACAAACAGCAACATCAATTGATGATCTTGCTCTCAAAATGCTGTTTGTTACTGTGCAGCAGAATAATTTAAAGATATGCATTGAATATGCAATAAAGAAGTATATTATCAATTGGTTAGATTTTAAAGTTGCTTATTATGTTTTTAGCATTGTGAATCAAGATATAACAAACATGGTATATTGTTTAAGATATGCTAGATCATTTCAGTGACTAATTTATATAAAGGATGATTTGATATTTTGGACCATTTCTTGGTTTCCACACAATTTTTATGTATGTGAATATGCTCCTGCACTATAAAAGCACAGTGACTGACATTAAATTAGAACGTAAGCATTAATCATTTACTTGACATGGATATGGTAATGACATATAGATAGCATGTGAGCACAAAATTTGAAACCATGAATAATGTGCTAACAGAGTGTAATAAGGATTATAATGTAAGAATTCAACTAGTGGAGATATGATTGCATGCTCAATTGCAACTGCTGATATTTTCTGCATTAATTTTTATGTAGCGTGTAAGTTGTGTGCACTATATGTGATTGATTGCAATTGCTGATATTATCTGCATTAATTGTAATTCAGCCTGTAAGTTGTGTGCACTATTTGTGATTGATTGCAATTACTGATATTATCTGCATTAATTCTAATTCAGGCTGTAAGTTGTGTACGCACTGTTTGTGATTGATTGCAATTACTGATATTATCTGCATCATTTCATATTCAGCATGTAAGTTGTGTGCACTGTTTGCGACTGATTGCAATCGCTGATATTATCTGTATCAATTTTTATTCAGACTGTAAGTTGTGTGCACTGTTTGTGATTGATTGCAGTTGCTGATATTATTGGCTTTAATTTATATTCAGTTTGTAAGTGGTGTGCACTGTTTGTGATTGATTGCAATTGCTGATATTATCTGCATCAATTTTATTCAGTATGTAAGTTGTGTTCACTGTTTGCAATTGATTGCAATTGTTGATATTATCTGCATCAATTTTAATTCAGGATGTAAGTTGTGTGCACTGTTTGTGATTGATTGCAATTGCTGATATTATCTACATCACTTTTCATTCAGGCTGTAAGTTGTATGCACTTTTTGTGATTGATTGCAGTTGCTGATATTATCGGCACCAATTTCTATTCAGGCTGTAAGTTGTGTGCACTATTTGTGATTGATTGCAGTTTCTGATATTATCTGCATCAATTCTTATTCAGCATGTAAGTTGTGTGTGCTGTTTGTGATTGATTGCAGTTGCTGATATTATCTGCATCAATTCTTATTCAGGCTGTAAGTTGTGTGCACTGTTTGTGATTGATTGCAGTTGCTGATATTATCTGCATCATTTCTTATTCAGGGTGTAAGTTGTGCGCACTGTTTGTGATTGATTGCAGTTGCTGATATTCTCTGCATCAATTCTAATTCAGTTTGTAAGTTGTGTGCACTGTTTGTGATTGATTGCAATTTACTGATATTATCTGCATCAATTCTTATTCAGTTTGTAAGTTGTGTCCACTGGTTGTGATTGATTGCAGTTTCTGATATTATCTGCATCAATTCTTATTCAGCGTGTAAGTTGTGTGCACTATTTGTGATTGATTGCATTTGCTGATATTATCTGCATCAATTGTAATTCAGCCTGTAAGTTGTGTGCATTGTTTGTGATTGATTGCAATTGCTGATATTATCTGCATCAATTCTTATTCAGCGTGTAAGTTGTGTGCACTGTTTGTGATTGATTGCAATTGCTGATATTATCTACATCACTTTTTATTCAGGCTGTAAGTTGTGTGCACTGTTTGTGATTGATTGCAATTGCTGATATTATCTGAATCATCTCTTATTCAGCATGTAAGTTGTGTGCACTGTTTGTGATTGATTGCAATTTCTGATATTATCTGTATCAATTTTAATTCAGGATGTAAGTTGTGTGCACTATTTGTGATTGATTGCAATTGCTGATATTATCGGGACATCAATTCTTATTCAGCCGTGTAAGTTGTGTGCATTATTTGTGATTGATTGCAGTTGCTGATATTATCTACATCATTTTTTATTCAGGCTGTAAGTTATGTGCACTGTTTGTGATTGATTGCAATTGCTGATATTATCTGCATCAATTCTTATTCAGGCTGTAAGTTGTGTGCACTGTTTGTGATTGATTGCAATTACTGATATTATCTGCATCAATTCTTATTCAGCTTGTAAGTGGTGTGCACTGTTTGTGATTGATTGCAATTGCTGATATTATCTACATCATTTCTTATTCAGGATGTAAGTTGTGTGCACTGTTTGTGATTGATTGCAGTTGCTAATATTATTTGCATCAATTCCTGTTCAGGCTGTAAGTTGTGTGCACTATTAGTGATTGATTGCAGGTGTTGATATTATCTGCATCAATTCTTATTCAGCGTGTAAGTTGTGTGCACTAATTGTGATTGATTGCAATTACTGATATTGTCTACATCAATGCTTATTCAGCGTGTAAGTTGTGTGCACTGTTTGTGATTGATTGCAGTTGCTGATATTATCTGCATCAATTCTTATTCAGGCTGTAAGTTGTGTGCACTTTTTGCGATTGATTGCAGTTGCTGATATTATTTGCATCAATTCTTATTCAGGGTGTAAGTTGTGCGCACTGTTTGTGATTGATTGCAATTGCTGATATTATCCACATCAATTCTTATTCAGGCTGTAAATTGTGTGCACTGTTTGTGATTGATTGCAGTTGCTGATATTATCTGCATCAATTTTTTCAGACTGTAAGTTGTGTACACTGTTTTAGATTGATTGCAGTTACTGATATTATCTGCATCAATTTTTAATCAGGCTGTAAGTTGTGTGCACTGTTTGTGATTGATTGCAATTGCTGATATTATCTACATCAATTCTTATTCAGATTGTAAGTCGTGTGCACTATTGGTGATTCATTGCAATTGTTGATATTATCTGCATCAATTTTAATTCAGAATGTTAGTTGTGTGCACTGTTTGTGATTGATTGCAATTGCTGATATTATCTGCATCAATTCTTATTCAGCATGTAAATTGTGTGCACTGTTTGTGATTGATTGCAATTGCTGATATTATCTGTATCAATTCTAATTCAGGATGTAAGTTGTGTGCACTGTTTGTGATTGATTGCATTTGCTGATATTATCTACATCAATTCTTATTCAGGCTGTAAGTTGTGTGCATTGTTTGTAATTGATTGCAGTTGCTGATATTATCTGAATCAATTCCTATTCAGGCTGTAAGTTGTGTGCACTGATTGTGATTGATTGCAGTTGCTGATATTATCTGCATCAATTCTGATTCAGTATGTAAGTTGTGTGCACTATTTGTGATTGATTGCAGTTACCGATATTCTCTGCATCAATTCTAATTCAGTTTGTAAGTTGTGTGCACTGTTTGTGATTGATTGCAATTTACTGATATTATCTGCATCAATTCTTATTCAGTTTGTAAGTTGTGTCCACTGGTTGTGATTGATTGCAGTTTCTGATATTATCTGCATCAATTCTTATTCAGCGTGTAAGTTGTGTGCACTGTTTGTGATTGATTGCAGTTACTGATATTATCTGCATCAATTTTTAATCAGGCTGTAAGCTGTGTGCACTGTTTGTGATTGATTGCAATTGCTGATATTATCCACATCAATTCTTATTTAGTTTGTAAGTTGTGTGCATTGTTTGTAATTGATTGCAATTGCTGATATTATCTGCATCAATTTTTATTCAGACTGTAAGTTGTGTGCACTGTTTGTGATTAATTGCAGTTGCTGATATTTTCTGCATCAATTTTTATTCAGGCTGTAAGTTGTATGCACTAATTGTCATTGATCGCAATTGCTGATATTATTTGCTTTAATTTATATTCAGATTGTAAGCTATGTTCATTATTTGTACTCAATTACAATTTCTAACATATTCATATCACACTTTATTTAGCTTGTAAGTTGTATTCACTTTATTGCTACATACATTCTGATTTTGTTTTAATATTTCATATTACTTGTATTTTATAGACACAAGATAGCACAACAAACATCAGTACTCAATTCACTGTAAGATTTTATTTTGCCTCTTGACTGGCATTTATACAACTTCATTATTAATGAAATATTGTTGTTTTAACAGCCATCTATAAATGCTTTTGCAGGTTGGGATATATTTACCTTGTTTTTCCAGTTTGTATATCTCATTATTTGTCTCAGCCATTCTCATCTCACTTGAACATTCATTTTGGATTACTTCAACCTGCAAAGATAGTGCTCACAACTTTTGATAGCTTGGAACATTTATCTCAAGGATAGATGTAGTCAAGTTGATCAAATGTTAACAGCTTATCTGTCATCTATGCAAAAGGGTGACTGGATCATAGAACAATATTGCCCATCTGATGATCATATTGCAAAATTTCAAAACATAATTTTTCAAAACCTTTTCTGTAAGCCAATTTATTTATCTATTTTTTATTCTTTTTTATGTTGCTGATATTATATACACCATATTAGCCCATTATAGCTTCACCACTTGATATTATGATTAGTAGATCAATTGTGATTCTATGTATTTAAATATCAGTCCAATATATATAAATGTAACACTCTGACTTCAAATCTTGCCATCAATCAGGCATCAGAGCAATATACAAGCGTAAATATAATAATTAATTTTGAGCACATTCACAAACTATTCAATTAACAGAGTCTAAATGTTATTGATAAGCTTTACATAAATTTTAGGAATGATCAATCCACTAATAATCTTGATGACTTGAATAATGACCATAAACAGCACAGTGTATATTAGAGATAGTGGTAAGGAAGAAGACAGTAGGCTATTGCATAGGTTTCCCACACCCACATGAATCATGGGTAAGGATGAGGGTAGGAGCTCAGCTATCCCTGACTCCCACATATTTATATTAAATTCAGATACAAAAATTATATAATGTAGGCACTGTACAGTACTCAAGCCACAGAAATTCTACCAAAATTGGTGTAGATATCTATTCTAAGAGGCTTGATCTTGATTATACCCAATTTAAAAGCTGATAGTGAACTGTGTAATCCCACACAGTCTGACTGTGTTCTCAGAAATGAAACAAAGCCAAGGAGCCTGCCAAAGACAGCTGATGAAGCTGAGCAAAGTGCCCACCCATCTAGAACCCACCGTGTACTTTTACCTCCACCCAGGTATTCCATATAAAAGTGGTGGACTCCACATGGACTCCCAGGTGGACTCCAGGTGGACTCCAAATAATTCCACTTGAGTCCAACTGTAGTCCAGATGGAGTTCAATTAGAATCCACCTGGACTCCAGATGGACTCCAGTTGGAGTTTCAACTTTAACTTCACATAAAATGAAATGGAATCCAGTTGGATTTCAACTGGAATATATTAGTCTTTTAATCTTAGTGTAAATTTATGAGCATAATATAATATATTAATAGCTATGTACTACATTATTATTTAGTTGTGAGATCCATCATTGAAACAAAAAAACAAAACAAAAACATAACAGACAAAAAGCTGGGCAGGAGCGTATGTACTTGGATTAAATGAATGAACAAACATATAAGTGTAAAACAAAAGAGAAAACAAAAAGAAAAACAAAAAAAGTGAAAAAAGAAGTAAAAAATCAAAAAGGGGGCCGGAGGGTGATCATATCAGTTGTAGCCCCCGCCAAATGTGTCGGTCGAGTCGACGTGCCATCGTTGTTGTGGCCATGGTATGTGTCTGCCATATGCGTTGTCGTCCTTGTCTTTGTGGCCGCTGCATCCATTGCGTTGTGGTTGTTGTACGTGGCCCCATCTGTTGTGGTTGTCGTATGTGTTGTCATCATTGTCGTGGCCGTTGTACGTGTCTGTCGTGGCCGTTGTATGTGTCTGTCGTGGCTGTTGTACATGTCCGTCATGGCCGTTGTACGTGTCTGTCATGGCCGTTGTACATGTTGTCGTGGCCATCATGCATGCAGCTGTTCGCATTGTACATGTTGCAGTACGTGCCGTACATGTCATCATTGTCGCCGGTACGTGTCACGATACATGCCATGCACGTTGTCATTGTTGTTGTCAGTACACATCATGCCTGCCATTGTACCGTGCTGTCATTGTAATGTACGTGTTGCGGTACATGCCATACATACACGGCATTGTTGTCGGCCTATATCAAAAAGGGAGGGGGGGTGGTTAGTGGCGGCAGTATGTGGGATTCACAACTTATGTGGTGTCACGGCCTCATTCGCTCCTCCCCTTGTTCCGCTTGTGCCCCACCCACTTTACCCCATACCTCAATCCCCACCCCTCGTTCCCCATCAGTCCAGTGTTGTTGTTGTCATATACGGATCCACTGTCGTTGTCGTCGTACTGTGTACACGTGTACGGTGTTGTCGCCATCGTACACGGATGCGTTATCGTCATGCATGGCCTCGGTTGGTGGTGACATGATGCATGTCAGGTTGGGTTGGCGGGTGCCTGGCTCCAACTGACAACAGCGAGGTGGTGGCAAGTGCGATGGCAGCAGCGGGGTGGTGGTGGTGGTGGTCGGAAGGCAAGGTGGGGTGGTCAGAATAACCAACGGACCGACGTGGCAACGATGAGTCACACATGTGACATTGTTTAATGCTTGCCGAAAATTGCCAAGAAATGATCCAAATCAATATGTAGGGCATCAATTTTTGTTAGACAACAAAGCCTTTATGGTGTAGTTGGTTTATTACTTGTATTTGGTGATCTTGGATGCCCGAGTTCAATTCCTGGTGGTACATTTTTTTACACTATAATAAAATATAATAAGATATAAATAAAATCTAGGGACCTTCCTCCACCTGGAGTCCATTTGAATTTGGCCCTAAAATTGTGTATTCATGCTGATATACATGATTTATGACTCAAATCCACATGAAATCCATATGGAGGATGTGGAACTCCAGATGAAGTTCCACATGGAGTCCACATGGAGTTCCACATCCTCCACATTGGCCCACATGGAGGATGAGTGGATTCCAGCTGGACTCCAGGTGGAGCCTCCACCTCTAAATGGCTGGTACACCTGCCAAAAAAAGAGTCACCAAACTCCATGTGGACTCCACCAACTCCATGCCAGAGTTGGTGGACTCCACATGGAATACCTGGGTGAGGGTAAAGACCTCAACCCACCCCCAATACCCAAGAACCCAAAAGCCCCCAGATCTCAGTTTTGGCATTTCCTCTGATCCCACTAATGCTTTCAATGCCTTATACCCTTAGGAGTAAACCAGGTTTTCACCATTTTGGATCATCAGCAATGGCACACACCACTGAAACCCATGCAAGCTGTTTCAATCATCCTATACTACCTTACTAACATCTCTAGATGCTATGAACTTAATTGTGCATTTTATTCAGTCAGCATGGTAAGCACATGACAACCTACTAGGCTCTTTGTATGTCTCTTTAAACCCCCTCAAATGGCATACTATAGTACTGACTACAGTCTCTTCAATATACAGTGGGCCAAAAAACTGTCCCACTTTTTGCAACCTTTGAGTTAAATTGCTAATAACATGGGAACCCTTCAACTAAAAAGTCTGAAATTAATATATGTTATAGTTGAACATGTGACCTTCATAATTGCCTTAAAGATTATGTGATTAGGATCAAAAATGATTGAGCAGTTGTTGGACATGTTTCTCATATCTGAACCACTTACTCATCAATCACATGACCATCCAACAGTTATTGTCTCATTTCACATCCATTCCTTCTTTCCTCAGTCGTTCATCCCAGATGTTCACTGAGGTATGTTATATTCCATAGCCTAGTTACTCCAATAGCATACTCATACATTCCTCATATCCTGGTCAAGTTCTATTGTCTAGGTAATATATCTAGTAGTTCATCCCAGATGTTCACTGAGTCAAGTTGTATTGTCTAGTGCTTACAGCAATAAAATAGACAAATTAATACAAAAGTGGAACAGTTTTTTGACCCTCTATTTAATACTTAGTATGACCATTTTTTGCCTTGATAAAAGCCTCCATTCTCCTTGGCATGCTTTCTATAAGATTTTTGCATGTTTCTGGAGGGATTTTGTTCCATTCTGCAGCCAGTCTCTCCCCACAATTCAAATATTTTTTGGGCAGTATTTCATAGGTGTTCATCTGCCTTTTGAGGTGTACACACAAGTGTTCAATGAGGTTGATGTCAGGGGGATTGAGGAGAGCATTCCATAACTTCAATGTTGTTATCTGAAAACCACTGACTGGCTCTTTTGGAGGTCTTTACACGGCCCCCTATTTTTTGGTCAGACTCCAGTCGAACTCCGTCGGACTTTCTATATTCAGAATGACAATTTTTCTGGTCTAGGACTGCTGAAATTTTCCAGTGAGATTCCGGTGAGATTCTGGTGAGATTCCAGTGAATGTCCGACCGGACTACAAGTCCAACAGACTGTCCGGGCAGACTGTCCACTGGAAATGACTGGACAGGACCAACGGAAGTCCAATGGAAGTCCATCGGAATCCCACCGGACATGACCATTGGAATTCCAGCAGACAAGTCCAATGGAATTCCAATGGAAGTCCAACAGATGTCCTTTTATTATAATTTATACTAGTATAGAAAAAAAGACACTAACAAGAATTGAACTCGGGCTTCGGAGAATGCCGAATGCAAGTGGGATAAACCAACTGAGCCACAAAGGCTTATGGAAAATAATAAAATTAGTTAAATACATAGTGATGTGGCCAAAATTCTTGGCAATGCTCGGCATGGGACAAACAACAATGTGCACGTGACAGATGCCACATTGGTCCATTGTTGATTCCGACCACAACCCTTTTTCCTTCCACCACCACCACCGCCTCATTGGTCGGAGCTAGGCAAGAGCCAACCCGACGCGACAGAGGACAAGAACGACTGCGACAGCGACAACAAGGACACGGACAAGGACCATGACGAGGACCCCGGCGAGGGCAAGGGCAAGGGTGAGGGCAAGGACCGCGAGGACCACGAGGACGACGGCTAGGACCCACCGGCGTGGACCAGGACGTGGGGCGAGGACAGCGGCAAGGGCAAGGGCAAGGGCAAGGGCAAGGGCAAGGGCAAGGGCAAGGGCAAGGGCAAGGGCAAGGGCAAGGGCAAGGGCAAGGGCAAGGGCAAGGGCAAGGGCAAGGGCAAGGGCAAGGGCAAGGGCAAGGACAGCAAGGGCAGCAAGGACAGCAAGGGCAGCAAGGACAGCAAGGGCAGCAAGGACAGCAAGGACAGCAAGGGCAGCAAGGACAGCAAGGGCAGCAAGGACAGCAAGGGCAGCAAGGACGAGGACAGTGGCAAGGGCGAGGACAAGGGCGGCAAGGGTGAGGACGGTGAGGGCGAGGACGGTGAGGGCGAGGACAAGGGTGGCAAGGGTGAGGACAGCGAGGGCAAAGGGCAAGGACAAGGACAAGGGTGGCAAGGGCGAGGACAGCGAGGGTGAGGACAAGGGCGGCAAGGGTGAGGACAGCAAGGGTGAGGACAAGGGCAGCAAGGGTGAGGACAGCAAGGGTGAGGACAAGGGCGGCAAGGGTGAGGACAGCAAGGGCAGCAAGGGTGAGGACAAGGACAAGGGCAGCGAGGGGTGAGGACAAGGGCAGCGAGGGTGAGGACAAGGGCAGCGAGGGTGAGGACAAGGGCAGCGAGGGGGAGGACGAGGACGAGGGTGGTGAGGGTGAGGACTGTACCCTCCGCCCCCCTTTTTCCATTCTTTCTTTCTGCTTTTCTTTTTTGTTTCTTTTTACTATGTTTTTATTTTATTTTTACCTGTATATAATCATGTAGTATATAGTTTTTAATATATTATATTACATTGTCACATAAATTTAAGCTAAGATTAAAGTATTCCAGTTGGAATCCAATTGGATTCCATTCCATGTGAATTTAAAGTTGGACTTAGTGAAATTCACAAAGTCAGATAATAATGTAATATATAGTTTTCAATATATTATATTACATTGTTACATGAATTAAAGATAAGATTGAAGTATTATCCTACTGACCTAGCTTCCTTAATATGGCTCCCAAAGCCTCCAAGAACACTGCTACTGTCCCTAACTCCCCTCCCAAGTCTGCAATTAAACCAGTGACAGTCCACTGGACATCCACTGGACATCCACTGGACTCCACTGGACAGAGCACTCTTGGATCTGGTCTAATTAAGTGCTGAGAGTCCGGTGGAAGTCCACTGGAAGTCCAACAGAAGTCCAACAGACTGGACAGTCCGGCCAGTCCACCTGTTTTCTGTCTTAAAGTGACTTGACCGGACTTTGACTGGAATTTGGGTGGACTCTGACTGGACTGGTACCAGAATTTTGTCAAGTCCAATGGACTGTCCATTGGAATTGGCTGGGTCCAGTGAGAGTCCGTTGGAGTCCAACGGAATATGGGGGCACTGTAAAGTACATGCATGGATGTACAAACTGATGTCTCACTCGGAATGACTGATTGATGACTCTGGCAGCCGCTGTCATCAACAAAATAGGCGCCCAGTGATTTCACAAGGCCTCCATTTTGGTATAAAACTATCTACAAAGCTTCTTTCCAGAGCCCGGTGTGGAAGGGATGATTCTTCCCTGGGGAGAGGACTACAGTTGTCGAAGAAGGTATGATCTGGAAACTCAATAGTGCGAAGGGCTCAATCTCTGACGTGGCTCAGAGGGTGCGGGCGCCAAATTATTTGAGTCAAATGTGGGGGTTAAATTCACTAGAGGATCTCAATCCTACAAATTGTCCGTATATACAAATCCTAGCACGCGTTCTCTTACGCCGCCAGATGCCCTTTCTGAATGTGAAATTGTAGCTAAGAGTCCATTTGAATAGATAAAAAACATATCGAGCAGTTGAAGGATGAAGCGCAGGCGTGCCGATGGCTTTCAGGAGTGCATACACTCACATATGGCTCTGCCTTGTTCAAGAGCATTCCCGTCATAGCTCCTCAACTACGTTGTGGCATCGCATCTCCTGCAGGGGATCGACATGGCGGCATCCATCCTCGTGCGCTCAACTGCTTGTACATAGCATAACAAAATGAAAGAGGCCAAGACATGAGAATTGCAAAAGATAAAGAAAATGAAATCAAATTGGTATTAAGACTGGCCGTGATCCTGTTCCACCGTTCGTGATTGGAATACATTATCTGGTTGAGGTACATTGGCGGGGACCTGTTGGTGGGCAAACATCATTGAGCATTCGCACGGGCGGTACAGAAATGTGTTATCGAGTGAAAGACGGCATTGACACCGAGTCGTGGGAATGTCGACTTAGCTCATTTCTACGAGCGCGTTGCCAATCTCCTCCACACAGGATGCCAAGAGATCAATAAGCTGGAAGGGATAACCAAGGGATATCAAAATAATTGTCTTTATTTGTGGTCACCTTCCACTGGGAACTTTTTTTTTTCTTCTTGTTGATCATCCTACATCCTGATAATGTTAATTCTCTACCTACTCCTACTAAATCAAAAGCTCTGTTTATTATTATGGACTCTGGAAACCTCAATACATTAAACTCAAAGATATCCCATTCCCGTGAACCTGTGAATCCAATGAAATGCTCAATTACTGTGCACCATGAAGATATGGAGGGCATAAACTTTTCCAAGGTCCATATACCTTATCCTGACAATATGGTGGATCCTGGTAGGGACTTGGTTTCTGTCACAGCCGGCCCTATTGTCGGTTTAATGAAATTGTCTATGTATGTTCGTGAATGTCCTTTGTGAAAATGAAATCTGAAAAATTGTTTGCAGTCTTATACACTCTTGTCATGTCAACATTAAGAAGGTCCTTGCCTGCCCTGACTTTTCGGTAGTGCAGTTTCAGCGAATTTACTGATGTGAAGAATTATTATGAAGAGCAATGGATGTTGGGGAAGGTTCAGCTAGTCACGATAAACGGCAAGGTTGTTTCTTCAAAGAATCAAAGTAAATGCCCAGCCATCATGTTGGTGACCATCCCAACACAAAGTACTGTGCAAGCAGCTGCCCGGGCTCCGACCATTGCATCCCCAGCAACTGATATGGAGGCTGGTACTGTTCAGGGAACTGCTTGCACTGCAGCCATCATGATTATGCCATATTCTTATTCCGCCCCAGCAAGTGATAAAGCTCTTGCTGTGTACCTGGAAGTTGCTCCTACAAATTATGTGGCGCTACAAGTTGAGCCTGCCACCGATACAGAAATTGCCACTGTGTTGCCATCCAGTGTAGGAACAAGTGAAGGTGTGGGTACCTCTCCAGGACACACATGTCTTCGGGCGGCCGCTATGGAATTGCCAACTATTGTTGGTCTCAAGTGCACACCTCTCCCTTCAGAATCCACCCTGGACACTGAAAATTTGCTGTTATAAATAGACAATAATGCACAAATCAGTAGCTATACTGATGAGTAATAATAGAGTCAAATCTCAAATGCGCAACAATGACAAGTATGAGTGAAAATAGTAAATTGCTTCTGTAGACTCCAAATCTTGTTCTAGTGTCTTTGTTTCCTCAGACATAGTAGGAATACTGGTCTTTTACATGGCTAAGTGTCTAAAAATGGCGAGGCATGACTATAGGTGTCCACAATATTGTGTCAAAACACCAAACCTATAATTATGTGACAAATTATATATCACCGGAACCATCTCAACGAGGGGATTCCGGATCAGTGATCAGAATTTGAATAACTTTACTCTACAAAAAGTTATTAACAGAACAGTGTGCAAAAACACCGAAAAGAGCGAATTCTAACTAAGTGTCAATTTGTACAAGTCCAAATATCAAGTGTAGAACATTAGAAACAAAGTGTTTAATCACAAAAACTAACATTTGCAACCTCACGTTAGTGATGAAAGCCCTTACAGTGTGATTGCTACGGATACAGCCACCCCTGACTCTCAGCAATCCGATTCTGTTACATTGGGTGCGGCCTCCATGAAGTCACCAGCGGACCTAACGCTGCAAAGCAGTTCCTTCTTTGTGCAGGAGTCTTCACTTCCAGATCTTGCTCTAATTGCCAACAATGTGCCATCGAAAAAAGACCGGTGGTCAACATCCAAGCAGAACAGGATCGCTGGGATTATGCAAGAGCTTATTATGACAAAGTATATAAGCCCAATCATGTTTTCCTCCTGGTCAACCTGAAAGCGGCTGCCAAGGAAGGATATGTCGCTCCCCCTCAGCTCCCCTACCGTAATCCTCCATCCATGGAAATATGCAGTGGATCTCCGTGTTGAGGCCTTCTTGGAATACAAGAAAGCTCAGGAAAGGGCTCTTGAAACCAAAGTTCGACGGATGCCAGAGAATTCTAAACCTTCAGCTGCGGCAACAAGAATTAAGAAGTCAGATAGGGTCAAAGATAAAAAGAAATTTCTAATTGAACCGAGTCTGACGAGGAGTTGTTGGACACCCCACTGCCAAACTCTAATGGTTTTACAAATCTATTCAAATATGAAGACATATTTGATGAGGCAACTATGAAAATGGCCATTGATGAGAAGTACAGAGACAAGGTTGTAAACGATGAAAGTGAAGAGTACATCAGCAACTTGACTCCCCTGGCATCCATAGTGGATTCCAATTACTTCATCAGAAACTCGAAAAGAAAACCAAAAGCGGACCTCTGTATCAACAATAATATGCCTCGGCGCCCCAGCTCCATTTCCCGATATCTGGGGCCCTGGCCCCCAATTTACACTTTTTACATCTTCACAAACATTGCAAGTACAAGATAATTATGAAAGTAACATTGAAAGTGCCCCTCGACTCCCACAAGGCTATCAAGCCCCTTCCGAGAGGCCAGCCCTCTTTCTAGTTCTTCAATCCCCAGTTCACCATATGCATCCTCTTCAATGTCAATGGAACCAGGCCATTTGTCGATTTGTCAATTCCCCACTTCTCTGAATGATAGAAACACTCTTAACAAAGTTAATGATTGTCTTAGCAGCAAACTCCTCAATCTTTTGAAACCTGTACCAGGTAGACACCTCTGGGATTTTAGTTAGTGTAAACCTTGTAAAGTAACTAGAGACATTTTGACTGTCAATGATGAATTAGTATTTCTGTGCTGTTTTCAAGTGACTGCTTGTTATTAAAGATTCAAAATGTGTTATTGATGTGTTTACGGGGTACACAAAAGAAGGTGCAACTGGCCCCTGCATTATATTCCAAACTAACTTTGAATTGCTATGAGTTGAGACAGTTGAATGATAGAAAGCGGTGGCGATGGTGCCGTGCATTGTTATGTGCTCCACTTTATTGGGGAATAATTTTGGAACTATTTCATATTGACATTCACCCATGTATACTAAAATATGAGCAACAGACACGGGCAGACATAGTAGACAATGACAATGACGGCACCTGACATATTCCCAAACTGGATGGCATCTCGTTTCCGAAAGTTACGGCAGCCTATGGTGTGATCTAAATTTCTGTGGCAACTGCTTTCTGTTCCATCCCAATTCCCAGATTCTGGATTTCACCTGCGGCACCGGTGGCAAATAATTGAAAACCCTACGGAGCCTGCCACACAAATTTCTGGGTCATCCATCACCATACCTGCACCGGCTGCCAATATTCAATTTATGAATGTCTTCCGGCATCCGCTGAGCATAAAACCGGTTGCTAATTCACAGTTCCAGTGGCAGCAACTAATGATCAATTCAAGTAGCTCCCCCAGTTGCCAATCTTAATTTTGGAGACCAGAACGGCTCCATTATATATATACAGGTTATGGAGCCGGCTCTAGGGCAAGGCAGTAAATAGAAGGCAGGACAGCAGCCGCTCAATATTTACATACTGTGGCACCTGTGGTGCTTCAGATGAAGCTTGGCAACCAAGTCAATGTGGCCCCAATCTCATTCAAATTTCAATTGATTTGCCAAGTGAGCTGCATAACAAATATGTATTGGATATGTAGAGCATTTTAAGATATGCGGAAGCCATACTGCACTTCAACACCCTCGTGGGCGGAGGCCATACTAGAAACTGCATAAATTGAGGAACCATTTTACCATCTGTTTTACTGCAATCTCTCAAACAAGCATTCATGCCAGAAAAATGACGAGTACAAATTCTATTTTATATTTTATTTACCTCAATCGGACCTCTGCCCTTCCCTCTGCCAATTCTCCCACAATCCATCCTAAATTGGTATACCAGGGATGGTAAAAAGTGTCCAGAATGGGATGAAAGTACCCAACAGAAAGTGCATTAGAATGGTGGGGCTGACGCCAGATTTGCTGAAAACTGGCTGCCGAAATCAAAAATTGCCCCCGCGAGGGCAAGGTGTGCCAGAGTGCAGTGTACCAGGGGTGGTGTCCACTTGACACCGTACCTCACATGACATTGTTGGGCCCTCGCTTGACACTGTGACGAGCACTACATAATTGCCTTTCGCTGAGTCTCTTTCGGGCTGTGTGACACATCACATCATAATTAATTCAAATTCCGTATGGTACATAATTAGATCACTGTCCCATGTGTGATATTAACATTTTAGAAATATTTCTGTGGATTATTAAATATTGGATATTGGTTCTGAATTATACCAAGTCTCATATATATATCAATAAAACTGGTTGAAATATTGTCAAAGGAAGGCTTTTGGCCATGAGAATTCTGGTTACTTTTTCAGCCACTTGTACAGGCAATATACACAGACTGAAACTCAGTATATTTTTATCCATTTTGACACATGTTCATATCTAACTGAGACCTAGAGTAGAATTTGTTTGTTGGGTTGCTAAAAACACTAGACCATTTAACATTGTTAGCAACCACAGGTTCAAAAATTTAATGAAATTGCACATTTGAAAGCTAGTAATACTTGAAGAGTTCACCTCACACAACTAAGTCTAAAACATTGACTTTATATCTGGCATGAGGCCAAACAAGATATAGAGCATGCAAGCTAGCTCTTCACAATCTAGCTCCCTCTCATTTTGTATTTCCAAGGCCAAGAAGGTCTTTAGCTGGTAGACCAAGACACTGCTGATGCCAATTGCTGTATGTCAGACATACAGCAATTTATATACATGACTTATATAATAATTGATGTATGTATGGTATACAACAATTATGTTTAGAAATAATACATCAATCAGACATATATTGTGTTCAGTGGCTGTATGTTAAACAAACACTGTTTCTGTTTCTAAGCTGTAAATAAATAAAATACTGAATAAACAGAATTTATTTTCTTTGGCTGTTTGTCAAAGATACAGAATAGCTGTATATAATTACTGTATGTTTTACATAGAGATATTGTGTATATAATTGCTGTATATTATACAAACATCACTTTTATAAATAAAACTTACAGTTGAAAAACAGATTTTCTGTTTGTTTTACTAACATAATTTGTGTATATAATTCCTGTATATAAATCTTACACCAAAATATACAGTATTTGACTTGCTGAGCAAGTCAATGAGTGCATGAAGAATTCACATTTTGAGCATGACAGTGACTTGCACACAACAATAAACAATTGAATATATCTTTCTATGACTCATAGTTAGAGTGACATTGAATTTTAAGCACACATGAAGAAACTAGTCACTAGTCCCATTATCAATTTCTCCACTATCATCCATCACACTGAGTATATTCTCAGTTCTCACTGCCCACTCATACTGAATCTCAATGTCTAATGCTAATTCATCTCCAGAACAAGGTAAGTGCAGTTGTATATCTGAAAAAATGGCTCACCAAGCTAATCTAATGATGCCCAGACATGGAGATGCATGTTTGTGCAACTCGAGACTGCGATCAATGCAGTCAACAAGGTAAGGGCATATTGCCCCATTCAACAACAACAGCTCAACAGTCTCAACAGTCCAGGATGAGGAGAGAGATGATGCAACTGTTGAAATAATGAAGGATTTGGCCCTCCTCAGTGAGTTGTTGCTATGCTAGCCATCCAGTTCCCATTAATTATTCCACACCAAAGATCTCAATTCCAAGGCTGCAGCAACTCAGTCAGGCAAGAAGATGGAGATAGATGAAGGAGAAGCTTTGGGAGCCTTCAATGAAGCAGGAGATGCTATGGAGGATGTGGAGGCAGTACTTTACTGTCCCCATTGATTCCAGGTGGAATCCATCTTCGTTCCAGAATGTAGATGGATTCCAACTGGTCCTGTTCAAGTCCAGCCAACATACATGGATTCCAGCTACATTCCAGTTCAGTTATATATTGATTCCAGGTTGATTCCAATTAGTTAACTTCAACTGGAATGGATTAAAGTAACAAGAAAATGGAATCCAATTGGATTCTAGTTGGATTCCAGATAGAGTAGAACTTTATTAAAATTGACACTAGTCCTTGGATACAGATTCCACTTGGATTCCAACTATTCGAACCCTATTCCACATAAGTTGAACTTGATAAAATTAAATATAAAAGAACTGTTGGAATGGATTCCAACTATATTCCAGTCATTCCATGTACATTCCATGAAAGTTGGACTTGATAAAATTATATGTAAATGAGTGTTGGAATGGAATCCAACTATATTCCAGCTATTCCACCTTCATTCCAAAAAGGTTGAACTTGTTAAAAATTAAATTAAACTACTATTTATATAGGTTCCACCTTTATTCCAGCCATTCCAATGAAACTCTATAGCTGATTATGCTTAGTACAAAAATATAAATTAGACTTACCTAATAAAGGTTAGTATAAATCAATGCAAATAATATATAAATATTTTATTTGTACACTAATATACACTTCTGTATATTTTCACTTATCAATCATCATTTCCATCTACATTCCAGTGCCTAATGGGTTCTTCTTGTTCATCATCATCATCATTTTCTTCTTCTTCTTCCTCTCTTTTTTTGTCAAGTTTTTCTTGTTGTTTTTTGCTTTTCTTTTGTCTTTTGTATAATATGTTGGGTATGATAAAACAACATTGAATGCAAAAACCAGTTAAAGTTTCCAGATTTCATACATTTAAGAATTGATTCAAAGCCACCAAGCCAAGAGTTTAATTGTTCACATGCTTGTGTATTATAAGCTCGCTTATAATATATTCGCCCACGTTTATCAATGTCTACTATGACAAGATTTGGGGCTGAACCATTCAAGGGAGCAGGATTACAATATTTGCAACACAAATAATCAGTTGTTCGATGGTTGATATAATGATAAAAATCCACAATAAATTGACTGGTTTTTTCCATATTGCCCAACTTCCATTGCTAATACAAGTTCAAGAACTTTCCAAGCTTTATCAATGCAAATATAAGCTGGTCGAGATGCTTCAGTTGGATACACTTTTGATAACCAGTTTAAGATTTTTGTTGGAGATTCAGATTTGTCAAACTTTGTCCATGCAATTACAACACCACATGGTGCACACATTGTTTCTACACAATAAAATCGACCGGGACTAAAGTAATGCAATCATGGAACCTCATCATCATCATCATCATCATCATCATGTGGTCGCTGAACTCTTTCAACAGATGGTTGCCAAGGTGCATTTTCATTTGGTCTTTGTAGCATTCTTCGAACACCTGCCAAACCTGCTTGGCTATGGTTTAACTTGTATTTTTCCATTCACGTTGATGAGTGGTACAAGCTTCTGTATCTCTTACTTTTTCATTCTGGCAGCCATATACTCGGCAGCGAGCACCATAAGCATGTTGGTGGACTGCACAAAATACTCCACCTCTTGCATTTGTCAAATCAGCAATACAGTTTTCATAAGCACAATGCTAAGCAAAAATTAATGTTATTCAACTTATTAGAGCACTATAAAGTTCACTTACAGTAGGTCCCATAACAATACCATCTAAAACAACCATTTTAATTGGTGCATAATTTGAAGTATCATTTGAATTGGCTTCATTGTTTTTGTTTCTTATTGCTTGATGAGCTTCAGCTGTATCATTTGCTGATTGTATAGCATTTTCACCTGTTAAAACAGGAACCTGTTCATGTTCATCCATACCAACAACAGCTGCTGGATCCTCATTTGCAAGAGGAACAGTATCAGCTACATGTTTGTACTTTTGGGTGCATTCTGAACATGAGTGTTGCATACCTGCATTGAGTATTCCTTCATTTCCAACAGCTTTAAAGGCTGCAGTTGTAACATCTTCAATATCAAGGCCATCAGACAATTCTAGGTTTATATTTGATCCACTTGCAACTGTTCGAATTGATTCCTGAATAAATGCATGCCATACCAATCGCCTTGTCATTGATATATTAGAATTGAGGTCAGAAATACAATCATTATAAAACTGTGTATAAGCTGCTGCAGAAGCATGAAAATTGTACATTCCATTTAATACAGCCTTAGAAAAGCTGCGGTCCACCCATATTGATTGGCCAATTTTAAGAAAACGTGCTGAATTTAAATAGCATTGTTTCCACTCTTGATCATCTTTAAAGTGTTCATGGTCTGCATAGTAACTTGTTTCACATTTTGGACACTTTCCAGCAAGTACAGGAGTCTCTTCATAGATTGTATTGTCTTTTATCAATGTGACTAGAGGAACATCCCGTGGTTTACTTGTTTGAAGTAAAGCTCGCTTTTGACAATTGACATCCATACATACAGCAGTAATTGGGCAAATTACATGGATAGCTTGGATAGACTCATAAGAAATAGGCAATAGCTTTTGTTTAGACTTTCTTGTCTTTGAATATGGAGTAAACCCCAATAGCTTTGCAAACTCATCAAGCTTGTTGGATATTTCAAGTACTTGCTGATTTTGTTGAGATGGAAAATCTCTTTTCTTGAACAAAGTTTTGGTACTATCTTTGAATCTTTGTAGCACTGCTCTAGATAAAGATTTCATCCATCCAGTTGCTATAACTCTTCTTTCATCTGAAAAAACAGAATTTTGCTGCCGAGCATGAAGAGTAAGTAATTCTGGATTTTCAGTCAATGTAAACAGTAGAGTGAGTACTGTAGCAAGTGATATATTTGGACCAAATGTTTGGCCAATAAATTCACTGAAAATATTGAAATTTATATCTGGAAATTGTGCAGATTGTGGAATAGCAACTGCACCAGGGATAAAAGTGCTCCACATTAAAATCCAGAAAATAAAGTGAAATTGGCCAAAACAATAAAGTGGCAAAATAAGCAACCAGATCAACAATGAGGCACAGAATAGTCCAAGTTTATAAGTTTCATATACAAGATTCATAGGTAAGAAGATTGAGTCATAACTAAAAGTACAAGAGTTATTCAGAGTGGTCAGTTTGAGTACAAAAAATAAAATAAAAATAAACAAAATAACTACTTTGTTTTCTTGTGACTTTGCTTTGAGACAGCCTTTGCTTTTCCTTTGCCCTTTTTCTGCGATTCTTCCTCTACTACTAAATGACCTTCATTTTCCAACCACTCTTGAAGATCTGATAAATAATATTGAGCCTTTTTACACCCCAGACTTTAACATCATCTACTTCATCATCATCATCGTCAGAATTGTCATTGTCGCTATTGTCCTTTGTATCAATATTGTGTTTTAGCCATTTGACCATCTCAGGATAGTTTGCAATCTTTTCAAAAGCAGCCTTGTAGCCTTTATGGAATGTTGACTTTCCAAAATAGAGGCTGACAATAGGGGTGTGCTTGGCAGTGAGGTCTTTTGGCCAAGTGCTATTAGCAATTTTGCTTTCAAGAAGTGCAAGAGCTCTAAGATAGTCCATATACTTTGCATAGGCTATACGGAGACCAGGCCTTTTGATGCAACCATCAAACCTGGTTCAACTTTCAAAAGCTCTGCAAGTCGCTGCATCTTCACTAGAGTTGCGTGAAGTCGAAGCAACAGGAACAGATACACTAGACTGAGTATCGTGGCAAGAACTAGTTGACACAGAACAATGACCAGACTTAAGAGCAGATAAAGATGGCAAGACAGGAGTCAGATAGAGGTCACTGTCTTCAAAGCTTGTCTTAATATCGCAATAATGAG
Organism: Psilocybe azurescens; assembly: GCA_023853785.1. Lineage (NCBI taxonomy): Eukaryota > Fungi > Basidiomycota > Agaricomycetes > Agaricales > Agrocybaceae > Psilocybe > Psilocybe azurescens. Next base: position 20,383 of record JAJIRX010000650.1, on the reverse strand, counting down.
TCAGAACTATATCTATTATTATTATTAGCTTGAACTTACCACCAAAACATGGGTAACATGGTTATCGTTGTTGTCCTTCTGCCAAGTAAAGGCATCATCGAGTTCACTTAAAACCTTATAACGGCCTTGAGCAGACCAATCTCCGTCATCCAAGAGAAAGTAATGGTACTTGGGAACTAAATAAACATAAGAGGATTTTATTTGCAATCAGAGTTTCACTTACGACGTGTAGGAGACAAACACTCGGTGACCTTTTTAACCAATGATGATACACCAGTAATTTTGTCAATGTTCGGCACAGTAACAACATTTGTAGCCTTGGTAGTAACAATGTCAATATCGGCTGAGTTCTTGGCGGATACATAGAAGAAGATCTTGCCCCCAATGACTGGTATGTCAGGATGTGTATCCATGTCATTCCATACATCCTTTGCATCAGCAATGTTGAATGTATTGCCTTGTGCACGCCCCCGCGAAGATCCCACTTTTCTCACGTGAAGCCCCTTGAGCCTTGATTGGGGTCTCAGGACTGTTGTTTGCACTTTGCATAATAACATCTAATTAAATTTAATTGTATGTAAATATAATATAACAATAATAATAAATAATAATTTAAAATACCATCATCATGAGATGAGGTCTTCCCTTGATGACCTCTAGAGGGTGTACGTGGGGCCTGAGTAAGGGTAGGAGACCCATGCCGGCCATGAGGATCACGAGAAACAGTGGGCTCCCTGTTTCCCTGATGTTGTAGGGCTGCAGTTGCATGAGATGATAATAAGTTAGTCATGGTATCCTCAGACATACCTGATTTACCTATTTCCTTGTTCAGGGGGGGGAGCAGTTACATTCACAGCAGTGGTAGCAGCAGCAGCAGGGGCCTTGGCTTTCATACCAGCCTTGGAGGTACTGGCACTGGCCTTGGTGCCGTTGCCAGTGGTTGCGTTGGCATTGGCATTGGCATTGGCATTGGCATCCCTATCGTCGGCCTTCGCATCGTCGTTGTTGTCGGCCCTCGCTTGGTACGCCTTCGCCTTGCCCTTTGTGGTGGTTCCCGCGGGCGTTTTCGGTCGTCATTGCGGGTGTCGTTGGTGCTCTTGCCTGTGTCGCTGGCGTCTTCGCCGTCCTCGCTTTTGTTGCCGCCCTCGCCTTTGTTGCCGTTGTTGCCGTTGTTGCCTTTGTCGTCCTTGCCGTCGTGGTCCTCGTCCCCCGGGCGTTGTCACCCTGGCCGCTGTCGTTCTCATCGTTGTCACTCTAGCCGCCGTCCTTGTCGTCCTCACTGTCCTTGTCCAGGTTGGTTTGGTTGTTGTCGTCTTGGTTGTTGTCGCCGGCTTCGTCTGCCATGCTGTCCGCGTCTTCTTCTCGTCGTCGGCGACCAACAGTGGATGGAGGGGGCGCCCCCCTCGGTAGCTGGGGCTGGAGTGGTAAGGCGAGGGGTGGTGCTACGGACACGTGGTCCGCCTCAAGCTTTTGTACAGTCCTGTAAATATAAAATTAGAAATAGAATATAAAAAGAAGAAAGAAAGAAAAGAAAAAGAAAAATGGAATAAAAAGAAAAGAAAAGAAAAAGAAAAGAAAAAAGGAAAAAGAAAAGAAAAAAGGAAAAAGAAAAAAAGGGGGGGGAGGGTACGTACTTCGACCGCTTCATGGGCACACCTTTCGGCCGGCTGTGTCCTCAGCTGCCTTTGCAGCGCTGGTTTTCCTATAGAGCAGCGTGAGCGGGGTGAGCGTGAGCGGGGAGAAAACGTATCTGGGGCCTTCCCCCCCTTTTCGTACTCCTTTCCCCTCCCTGCGTGGCCTCCCTGCGGCTGCTTCTCCTCCTCCTCCTCCTCCTCCTCCTCCTCTTCTCCTGGGTCCGCCTGTCGTTGTTTGCGCTTAGCTGGCTGCTGTGCGGTGGCTGCGGCATTCGATTCCTTCCGCTTGTGTTGTTCCCCAGCTGTGGAAACAGGGGGGGACACACGGCGTGCCCGGATCTTGTTGTTGATGCGGTAGAGCGGGTACTGGTGGGCATTGAGAGGGAGGGTCGGTGTTGTTGACAGAGGCGGTGACAGTGGTTATGGATGGCAGCAGGGAGCAGAGAGGTGGTGGTGGTGGAAGGAAAGGGTGCGACGTGGCATCCAAACAGCGTGCGAATGGTCACGCTAGGCTCGTGCCGAGAGAAGCCGAGTACGATCGGTATGTATAACGCTGAATGTTGTTGTATAGAAATGTCTATGTGGCTCAAGTGGTTGATCGCGTTGAATTCAGCGTACTCGGATGCTTGGGTTCAATTCTCGATTATGCGCTTTTTTTTTCTATTATAAATAAAATAATATAAAATCCAATAAAAATAATTTGATTGAATTCCAGTTGGATTCTGCATTATTCCGTGAGAATAGACCTATATTAGGCTATGTTTCATGGTATATATGACTATTCCAAGTGGATTCCAGCCAAATTGGCTTCTATATATGGTGTTCCAATTGGATTCCAGCTACATTGGCTGCTAAATGTTGGATTCCAACTGGATTCCATCTAACTTGGCTGCTAAATGTTGGATTCCAACTGGATTACCTCAGTTCCATTGGACTGTAAATGGAATATTCCATTTGGAATGGGTAATTTGATGGATTCCAGTTAGATTCCGATTGGAATCCATTGTGGCTCCTCCATATAAAATAGCACCAATATATGGTATGGAATTCCACATTGGAATCCATTGGAATCCATCTACATTCCAGAACGAAGATGGATTCCACCTGGAATAGGTGGGGGACAGTAAAGACCTCATGTGGAGGACAACAAGTCAGGTGATAAGGAGAGGGATAGGGAGAAGTTTGATAAAGATTACAGTGAGGATGAGAAGATGGAGATGTAAGGGTGCTGTACGGCCACATAAAAGATGATGAAATGTAATGAGAAGAGTATAGATTTGGTCAGCATGCTATGTAGCACAAGATAATCAATCAAAAGCAAACTCTCCTTGTTTTCTAACAAGAACATATGGGCAATCAAATGACCAGGAAAAGAAATAAAATACACACTGTTATGTTATCACTCCTCATCCAATACAGATGTGCTCCCTTCAACATGAAATACCTCAACATCCACAAATTATACAGATTCCCTTTCTTCCTCATTTAGCCCATATGATCTGCTATCTAATCTTGTCAAATATGTTTTGAATCTGCTTGATTGTGCTGACCATCTCTCCATCCCCTCTCCCTCCTTCTTCTCCTTCAACTGAGTACCTGGCCCAACAACTGTTGATGATGCTGCATACAAACCCACAGCAGGACTATGCAGCTGTGTTGAGGTCAAGCACTTCCTCAGCATGTTAGCATTATTCTCCATTGTCTGGCCATGGTTTAAGTTCAAGCAAGGTGGGTGCTTGCAAAAGTGAGTAAAACATACATAGGCAGCAGCTTGTGGCTCTTCCCTAGTATCCCCACAAATGTGCTCCCAATGATGTTGAGCCCTCTGAGTCCTTGAATGTGACTGGCTCTCCTGTCCCTGCCCCTGCTGTATCAAATGATGGGAGGGCATCAGCAATGCCTGCTACAAGTGCAGTGGGTTGGAGGAGGAACACTCAACCAATGGCAGTGCAGCTCGCTGATTGCATTTGCAATGTGCACACGCTTCCTGAATGCAATGATCCTGATCTTGGTCTTGAGCATGTTGGGCTTCAGCTCAAGCAGGACATTGCCTGTGATTTCTTGTTCTATTTGTGTGTTTATTGGTGGTTTTGGTGTGTATTGTATTGTGTTGTTGGTGTTTGTGTTTGTAATCATGTCAATGAACCCAAAAAATGAAATAGGGAGATAGATAGAAAGATATTGAAGAGAACAAGTCAGAAAGAAGACCCACTTAAACCTAGTAAAAAGAAGAGAAAAACCCACCTATAAACTTCTCACACATATTGATATCAAACCTCCTGCTCTTCAACCACTCCATGACCTGCTCAAAACTCCATTCTGTTGGGTAGGTCTTCTTGAGTTCAGAGAGCACAGAGGACTCTTCTTCCCTCTGCTGCTGTGGTTGTTGTGGTTGTGCCTGTGCCAACTACAACATAGACACAGAAGGACTGAACACAGCTGCAGCTATGTGCAGCCATGGAAGTAGGCATTTGCATCTGCATCTGGGGCACCAACAAAGATGACACAATGCTCATACACCCCATTCATGTTGAGAGGTGGAGCCCCCTTGCTGGCACACTGTTCCTCTTCTGCATCTGCACCTGTGCCTGCTCTTGCAGAGAAGGCAAAAGCATGTGAGGCAATGGCAACAGTGATGCAGGACTCTCTCTTTCCTGGTGATGGTGGTGGCATCTGCACCATGTGCAGTGGTGTACAGTGCAGAGGCAGAAGCAGCTGCAGAAAAAGGAAAAGGAGGAGGATAACACAGGGAACAAAAACTGTGCTGCCATCACCATTGGCACATCTGTTTCATCTCTCAGAGGCATAAGCACCTTTTCCCATTCTCAACTGTCAATGAGTGCTGTGTTGCTGTCATTGACCCTTTCCCCTTGACATAATACACCCTTTCCTCCCAATCCCCCTCCTCCACACCTTCACCCTCAGCCTGATCCTTCTCAAGAATATAGTCCCCACAATACAACTGGCTGCTGCTGCTGTGCATATGATATCCCATGCAATCATCTGCACCATTGTTCTCACTGTTCAGCTCAACCTTGATCAACTGGGTGATCAACCCCTCCCTGTGGCAGTGCCTAACCCAGACACAGACCTGGACACATCCCCTGATGCAAGCATTGCTTCCAGCTTCTCAGCCTCCTTGACCAGCCTCCTCACCTTTGCTGCCAACTTCACCCCTCACATTCTTGTGCCAGTCCTATCCTCATGCTACTCTGTTCTGTATATTGCCACCATTAACATTGCTCAGATCAAGGTCTATCTTGTCTGTCTAAGTGTTCAACCCATTCCTGATACTTGCAAAGCCAAAGCTGTGCCCTCTATCCTTGTTGCTTTCAGTCTGGTGCCAGCAAGAGGTGGAGGGATACATCAGATTCAGAATCATACCCCAATTCCTGTTGTCATCATCTGGCCAACACCTCCCTTAAGCTACTCTTTCATAATGGTTCAATGACTTCATTTCCATGTTGTGAACAAATCTCACCAATCCTGGCTATGTCCAGTCAGATGAGGCCAAGGCCAAGTGCAAGGATCTGCATGTGCACTAAAAAATTTGTTGGACAAAGACTCATCAGGCAAGTGGAGGATGGTTGTCATTGGCCTGAAGGAGCTGGATAATGTGCAGTATGGGTTGGAGAATGACAAGGATTTGAATAGGCTTAAGTAGGTGCATGCAAAATTGGGATACAGAGAAGGGCTCACGGATGCTTGGGAGAAAGCAAAGACTGGCATGCAGGCTGCTATCAAGCAGGCTACATAGCTCTGGTAGGACTTCTTCAAGTATTACTTTCTAAGATTTTCCAATATGAGGGATGTTTCTATTCCAAGGTTAGCAATTGGTTGGTTGAATTTGTTTATGATTATGTACTTACTTGCACTGCTGGTGCTGACTGCTGTATGTCTGACATACAGCGATTTATATACATGACTTATGTAAGAATTGATGTAAGTATGACATATAGTATTTATGTTTAGAATAATACAGATATCAGACATATATTCTGTTCGGTAGCTGTATTTTGAACAAACACTGTTTCTGTTTCTAAGCTGTAAGTAAATAAAACACCTGAATAAACATGACTTCTTTTCTTTGGCTGTTTGTCAAATATACAGAATAGCTGTATATAATAGCTGTATGTAAAACATGCAGATATGGTGTATATAATTGCTGTATGTTATACAAGTATGGCTTGTGTAAATAGAACTTACAGTTAAAGAACAGAATTTATGTATGTAATTACTGTATGTTGACTTTACATCAAAACATACAGTATTCAACTCGCTGAGCAAGTTGATGAGTGCACAAAGAATTCACATTTTGAGTGTGACAGCGACTCGCACACAACATTTAAACAATTGAATGTACTTTATTATCGACTTGCGGTTCATTCAATTTAATCCATTTGATGCAATAAAGATGCATATTTTACTGACTACAGAGTGCAAAGATCTATTTAGTTAACCATTTGTAAACGACAACGCCAAAGTGAATCGATACTTAAGCGCCGCATGAAGAAACCGGGCACAAATCCCACTATCAACTTTTTCACCATCATCTGTCACATTGAGTACATCCTCGCTACACGCCTCACACCAAATACCAAATATCAATGTCTGGCGCTAATTCTTCTACAGAGCAAGGTAAGTGTCGTTGTATATCTAAGAAAATAGCTCACCAAACTAACCTAATGATGCCCAGACATAGAGATGCACGTCTGTGTGACTCGAGACTGCGATGAATGCGGTCGAGAAGGTAGGGAAATGTCGCTATCAACTCATTTGATGGTCATGGCCTCATACCTGTTTGGCAGTCTTGACAATCCAGTGAGAGGGAGAGATGATGCAACCGATGCAATAACAAAGGCGTTGGCCCTCCTCGGTGAGTCATCGCTGTGCTAGCCATCAAGTTTCCAGCGTGGCTCATGTTAGTTATTCCCCACCAAAGATCTCAACTCCAAGGATGCAGCCACTCGGTTGGACAAGGAGATGCATATTGATAACAAGGAAGCGTCAGGAGCCTTCAACAAAGTGGGAGAGGCTATGGAGGACGTGAAAGGATGGTAGCTCAGGCGATAAGGGGAGGGATAGGGGGACTGTGACGAAGAGTCGAATGAGGAGGAGAAGATGGAGATATAAGGCACTGTATGGCCACTTAAAAGATGATGAAATGTGACAAGAAGGGTATGGGAAGGGTATGGTTTGATCGACATGATATGTAACATAAAACAGTGCAGTGAAGCACACATATATAGATCCAGTTTGACCGGGGGGAAGAAATATGCAAGCTATGATCATTCAATGCAAAAACTTTTCATTCTGAGCATGGACTTCCTTGGAGAGATAAGGCCAAGTCAGAGTCCTAACCACCTCTTTCTTCAGCTTGCACTCGTCGCCACTTGCACATTCTTTCGCCAGCTTGATTTCCTATCCGCACAGAATATACAGCAGTCGCACATTTGACTGAATGAGCACCATGAGCTGCTGTGAGCAAATGATGGCATACACATCTGTGAGCGGCAGGCTAAGGTGCTTCATCACCTAGGCAATCTATACAAAAAAGAGGGAAATAGATTAAAAATACATCATATAAAAGAACACGATAAATCATCTATACACTGTGACAGTCGCACTCCATGACATGCTGTGTCGAGTTTTGCTGTTGTTGATGGCGTTGCTGATGCTGTTTATGTTCATGTTGGTGCTGGTGCTGATGTTGCTGAGGATGATGTTGCTGGGGTTGGTGCTACTGTTCCATTTGACAGTATCCCCAAATCCCAGCTCAATAAACATGTTCTTCCAGTAATGCACATCAAGATTGGATGTGTGCACAGGCACCACTGGCGCATATCTGTTATTTCCCATCCCGTTCCCAATCCCAGTGCCATTACAGTCACAAACAATCAAACTCAACTAAAAAAATCAGCTTTTATTCATGGCCCCCAAAACCATCGGAATCAGTAGAATCCCGTTTAAGGAGCTTCCCAACCAACTTTCAGCTCATTCTATTGAGCTGTTCCCTTTAAATTGCCAATTAAGGAATGCATACCCTAAAATATTGGTCGGACCCTTAAAAAAACCGGTAAAATCATGAAAAATAGCAGAATCACTTTCTTTTTCAAAGAATGGAATGATCCCAAAGTTCAGTGGGATTTTATCGAGCTGTTCCTCCCCTAAAATTTTCACAAAATCCTATTGCCTAAGCCACAAATCACTGATTACTTTTGTAAGGCAAAGAAGAACGCAAAGAGAAACATTACCGGTGTTTGGAATCAATTGAAAACAGCTTCCCATGTCCATTCTGTGATCCATGGCAACTTTGATGAGCAATTAGATAATGATGAAGGATGGGAGGCTAGCCCAATCTACAGTGAATGAAAGTGAGAAGTGTTAGTTTTTGTGATTAAACACTTTGTTTCTAATGTTCTACACTTGATATTTGGACTTGTACAAATTGACACTTAGTTAGAATTCGCTCTTTTCGGTGTTTTTGCACACTGTTCTGTTAATAACTTTTTGTAGAGTAAAGTTATTCAAATTCTGATCACTGATCCGGAATCCCCTCGTTGAGATGGTTCCGGTGATATATAATTTGTCACATAATTATAGGTTTGGTGTTTTGACACAATATTGTGGACACCTATAGTCATGCCTCGCCATTTTTAGACACTTAGCCATGTAAAAGACCAGTATTCCTACTATGTCTGAGGAAACAAAGACACTAGAACAAGATTTGGAGTCTACAGAAGCAATTTACTATTTTCACTCATACTTGTCATTGTTGCACATTTGAGATTTGACTCTATTGTTACTCATCAGTATAGCTACTGATTTGTGCATTATTGTCTATTTCTAACAAGAAGTCCATCTGGCAGTTTGATTTAAATAAGGATACTTAGTTTGCTTTTGAACTGTGCATAGTTGTGGACGTCAACAACAGGATGCCCTCACAGCCAAGCACACCTAATTATCGAGCATATAAATGATAAATAGACAAACAGAGACATAAAACCCCTAACCTGAATGAGGTCATCATATTTAGCAAAGTTTGTCTGGTCGATCACGCTGGTTATGACATCGTTTGTAAAAAATTGCCAGATGACAGGTGGGCAGAAGGTGTTGAATCTGTCATCGTTGGCAAAGTGATGCATTGCAGCTCTATTTAAGTGAGCAATTCAAATTCATTTTAGCCAATGAAACACAAATAACATTTGGTCAGAAAGCGATGCACACCATCAGAGTTGCATCCAAAGTCAAACACCAAGTCAAATGCAGCAATGTTGATTCCGACATGTGAGAGTTTTCCTGTCACCCTAGAAGTGAGACTTGCAGAGCAAGCAGGAGATGGATCAGACATTGACGTTGCGGGGACAGAAGATGTTGCAGGCTTATTGGGTGGTAATTGGGGTGGAACTTGGCTTTGTGGCCATGGCGGTTGATGAGCTTGAAACGACACCATGCAAGCATTGAGAGTAGTCTAAACAAACAATTGTTATCATCCATGGTAGCATGAAAGCTATTCAATGGTGATCAGACTTACATGGATTGGAGACTATACATGTAGCTCCAGAAACGCAGGTCGTTGCACCTGCCCAACCCTAAGATCACAGTAGAATTAAATGTGTCAGAGAGAGAAAGGCAATGTAGCTTGAGTAACTTGGAGTTGACCAAGTTCAGCGGTGTGCTTTAGGAATATATATATGCACACCTGTATAGTTGCCCACTCCCTGTACCGATGTGCTGGCAACATTGCTGCAACACCACATATTCAACAGCACATCCATCTGGGATGGCCACAAAGAACCAAGGAATGCATCCTTTTCTGTTGTCATCTTAGCTATCTATATCATGCATGATCGAGGTTTCAACAGGAGAAGGACCACTAGGTATAAAATTTTGAAACTTTACCATTTTGTGGAGGTGCTCAACGTCTTCCTTCAGAGTTGATGGATCTACCAAACACTAATCAGCAAAAAATCATCCAAATTGAGAGAAGAAACTGACACAACAACGGGTTAAGGAACATTTCATTATCATTCCTGGCTGTCCCAAGTACATTAATTACCTATGCATTTCCACCACAACCAAATCTTTGGCGCTTAACGCTTTTGTCCATGGTGTCCTCTTTTATTTGTGGAATTGTTGTGGAATACATTATACTATCTATATCTTGTTATTATTCTACAGATTTGAAAGCTTATACAAGGAGCGGTTGAACAAGATAGGTGAAAATGTGAGCTACAGTTGAGCAGAACTTGGCAGGCTGAAGCACAAACTGGGTGCTAGAAGGTTGGAAAGAAGAGGAAAGCATTACATTGTCACAGCAGCGCCTTTGATATGCGACAACAATTTCTATGCTGTCGCTTTTTGAAAAGCACCTCCTCGGCTTTATCAGCATAAAATTCTGCTCTGGTCAATACAGGCCAGTGGTCAGCCCATGGCCTGTGCAAAGTCAATACACATAGTTAAAGTGAAAATAGATCACACACCATCTCACAGATCTTATTTATAAGTTTCTGGTTCTGTGAGCAATAACTAGCATTAAGTTGAAGTGTCCTGGTGGCTTCCCTGTGGATATAAGCCTGCAAGATAGAGTAAGATATTAAGAACAGATATCTGCTAACATAGGAGTAAACTCTCACCAACAATGTTTCCACATCCTTCTTAGTCCAGTTGTAAGTATTCTGGAGGATGTCTTCCAAATTAAATCCACCAGAGCCTGGGCAACCAGGTTCCCCTATGGGCTTGGAGATTATGACCACTCTTGAAGGACCAGCTCGTGCACTCAATGGTCTGGCTGTGGGCAAAGTGGATGGTCCTGCAGTGGGTGGGTTAGATGGAGGTGGTGTTGACGGATCAGTGGCTAATGGGCTTGCTATGGAAGATGGACTAGAGGTAGGACTTCGCAAGTCCCAGTTAATCCGCATTCCTACCTTAGGAACAGCTGGAGGAGGGCGAAATATCAGCAAGAAATTGATGTGAGATGTGACTTGAGGGTGGGGATATGTGAAGTATGATCCAGGTACTTCTGACATAACAGAGGGTTCCACCAGGGAAGCTCCACCAGGAACAGGCAATGTGATACGCAAATAGGCATTAATGAAGGATTCCACAGATATGCAATATCGCAGTTGTTAAGTTAAGATTGAAAAAAGAAAAGGTAAGGATAAATTGGGTAGTAAATGAGATTTAAGTTTTCTTATGTATGCACTGAGTGAGGCAAAGAGATGGCAATATATTGGGTACGGTATTGGAAGAACTCGCATAGCTTGCTTTCAAAGTCCATTTTTCATCTGCAGCTGGAATAAACCCTTGCTTTCAACTTGCTTTCATACACCCAAATATCACTCATGCCTGGAACTTGAACAATGCCCTTTCAGATTCCTTTGTAACACGGAGAAAAGGGAAGGTCAGAAAGGGACCTTAATTTTGATTGCTCACTTTCTTATACAGAGCAGATTTCAATGCCGCAATCAGCAAGATGGCATTAGCAGCATGAAAATCCGCCCACCACAAAAGGCCACCCAAGGCTTATTCACACGGTTTCCTTTCCTCTTCGACAACACACCAACAGTACACTATGAAATCACTGTCGCAATTCAAGACACAAGTAGATACTCCATAAGATAGCATCATATATTACTTTTGACGAAAATTACCTTCTGCATCATGAAAGAAAATAAGGGTGACAAAAGCCAAAGTTGTATAGAGATTTATTGAAATATGGTGCACCACAATCCAGTATCAAAGGAAACTGGACAAAGGAAACCATATATAGGTGATGATTGTGTTTGAATAGTAAAGAGAGAAAGTACCGGCGATCAAGCATCAAAGGAGACTTGACAAAGGAGACAAAATTTGAAGTGGCTTGGTCGTGGTGCACTGGTGATCCAATGCCAAAGGTGAGCTGACAAAAATGACACAATGTGAACTTGCTTATACTTGGCTCACTATAGATAAACGATGTTGGATTAAGAGCACCCTCATCCCACTTTTCACATCAAACTCACCAACCTCGACTTCAAGGCCAATTTCCCTGTTTAACTTCTAAGATATGAATCTGGCGAGTACACACCTTCGAGGAGATGACATTTGTGCTAACCTTTGACTTAGAATGCTTCATTTTTCCCTCGCGAAAGGAGCTCAAGAACCTGGGGGTGGAACATATTGACCATTTACTCTTTTCCAATAATGCAAAATTCTTGCTCGCTGCCAGTATGTTCAGCCATGTTTTGACTTGGTATAATCTAGCTAAAATGAGAATTTAGGTGACAGCAACAAGGTATTTGTTTGGAACACAGAAACATTCCAAACAGAACAGGTCTTGGAAAATAAAGGCTGGGGCCAAGTTACCTGCCTTGCCTGGGCATATGCTGAGTTGCCTGCGAGGGAAGCCATAACGGTGCTGTGTGTAGGATCTGTTGTAGGCAGTCTAAGTATCTTTATCATGGACTCTTGGTCTGTCAAGGTTGGTCAAGCAGTCAATGCAATGTTTTTCTGTTCTTACCATTTTCAAAGCCATTTGCAGAATCGGGACCATGACACAACTTTTCACCCCAAATGATACAGTGGAGAACGTGGCGCTTTGACAAGATCAATGGCAGACTGGTAGCTTCCAGCCATTCAGGTGCTGTAAAGATGTACCACATCAAAGCTGCCGGTGAGATATATCCTTTGTATCACTTGTTCCCAAGACTTATCCAAGAGCCCTCAGCAGGTTTGGTGAGACTCATCTGGGAAGCTCCTAGCAATCGACCAGGTATTCCCACATCTGTAATCTTCTACAGCACCAGGAGCCAGAATCTCTTGTCTTTTGGATTAGAAGACGGCATTGCATATGTTATGTACCCTCAATCATTTAACAATGCTAATGAATGCCTTAGTCATTGTCGAGATGCCACCAATAGCAACATATTATGGAGCAAAGAACTAGCTAGCAGGGATGTATGTATTTCACATCACACTCTCATTACATATGGCTGATAAATTACATAGCGGATCCATTGCTTTTGTCGAGTGATCAAACAGCCGTGATCATCAACAACCTGAACAACAGAAATTTTGATGTCTACCAGCCTCCCGGATATGTCACCCATTCAGTCTCTTGCCGTAGGAGACTCCACAACCACGCTCCACTACTTCATCAAATAATGCAAATTCACTGAAGGATTGAAACTATCAATTTGTGGAAGTCACACCAATAAAGTCTACATCTTTGATGTAGCCAACAATTATATTCTTCAAACACTTACTTCTAGTGATAAAGGTTGGTTTATTCCATCGCCCTGAACATTTTTCGAACTTATGTCTTGGACATCAGAAACACATATGACCCAAGCTGTTACAGTCACTTGGGCGGAAAGTCGAAAAGTGCTCATTGCAGCATCCTCCAATAGGTCTATCTACCTACGGGAGAAACGGGCCGTGGCTTTGACAACCGGCAATAACGATGAGAGTCGTTCTGGAACCACACTCTCCAGCTACGTGAGGACCCATAGCCCTCTGTTTTTTCTTTTGTTGCCCTTGTGACATACCCCACCTGGGATCACCATATGCTTTCACCGTGAGATCTTCTTTAATTTTCTTATAGGTCCATTTCTGACGTCTTCACTTTGTTTCTTAGTTTTTTGCGTTTATAATTGCGAAGATGAAAGAAAGTGGATTTATCAAGGAGGAGGGGCATGAACATTCTTAGTCAAATATCTCTACATTGGTTTACATAATTGTTTAGTTTTACTCTGCATTCTGGCAATGTCATAGTAGAAATCATTTTTGGAAGGGAGATTCCAGAAACAATGACAGATTGACAATGTCTCTCTGAATGAAGGACATGCATGAAGTAGCCGCTGCCTTTTCTGGCATGGAAGACATGATATTCGGTTGAATATGCATAATTGAAAAAATTTGTAGATATTAAGTTGACCAAGGCTTGCGCCTACCTTGGGAACCTAAAGATCACAACCACGTGATACATTTCCGCAGGTTTGCTGGTGTTGGACGGGCAAGCCAGAGTCTTTCCGTATCAACTTGTACTTAAATCCTCCTTTGCCTGTTCAGGTCGCTGGCCCGAGAAGTCTTTCCTCAACCCTCGATGAAACCCGCCGCCGCACATACCGTGCCACGGTCGCATTAACCCTTACCAGGGCGAGCCCTACTACGTCGAGATCACTCTCAGCCCCAGCAAGACTAAGGTTGAAAAGGCCACTGATGTCCCTGCCTCTGTCACCCTCGCCGGACTCAACTGACGACAGGTAGCCAGGGGACAGATTGAGCCCCCCCGCGCTTTTAATTGTCTCATGTAGGTTGTAGGAGTGTTTATTTGCCATCACATATCGAATTCTCTTTTTGTTGCAACTATGACCACGGCTCATGAATCGAACTCGATGGACCGGTAATGTTTTGCGACCACTGGAGCCTTCGAACTCTTCGATTTACCATACTTTCTGGGCAGGACGGTCCCGCAGCAAATTCATGGGTGTGCAGGAGTCGCGTCGCACGCGATTTACTCACTTGTTTCGCAAGACCGATCACGCTCTGAAATGACGGAGCATGGGCTGTTTTGCCACCGGAGAAATGCCAATGATGATGGAAAATATTAAAAAAGACAAGATTTTGCAAAGCGCAGAGAAATTTGTTTACGATATCATAAGAGATTTATTAAAAATATGCTGTACTTTACGAGTCACTGCGATATACGCAGAATGATGTGTAACAAGTTGATAGAGTCAGAAGGTCGTGTATCAGTGATGAATGTTTGGATCGATTTCGTCATGCTCCCCAGGAAAAAGGCTTTGGGGCCCGCTGCTCCAGCAACTTTAGTTCAAGGTCTGTTTTCTGAATCTCGAAACCAAATTGGATGATAATAATTGGAAGGCCAGTTCTTCGGCGGACCTGGTACTGACAGGTTGACACTGCGCTGGTTGAAGGTGCATATCGGGTTGGGGTCCCGGTCGCCTTCCGCCATAGACATTCTGCTTTGGTAAACAGCCGTCTGCAGTGGTTACCGTGTTTAAGAGGCGCGATTACGCCAAGACAACAACTTGACTCTTTTGACACCTGGACCGTCGGACTCATCAGAGCTCATCCCATCTTCACTAAGTGTGTCAATCGCCTCTGCGTGTCGGTTCTTGCCGGCTAATAGGCAACTGTTTAAACGCGTTTGGAAAAGCTGGGAAAGAAGGACGATTAAACGAAGGCGCGAGTGGTTGTATAATTACCTTTGTCTGACGAGCACGACCCCGTTTCGACGCCTGTTCGCGCTTCAAATTGTTAGCTAAACGCTCGCACTCTTCCGCAGTCTCGTCCGGCCTCTTCATGGAATGAGCCATATGGTCCTTTAGGGTAATGATACGAGCAATAAAGCACTCGGCAATTTCTTCCTCTCGTCCTTGTAAATCTGATTTACGTCTAACCAGTGCGCGCGGCAAAGAGTTCGGACATGTGTAGCATTCCAAAGAGTCTTTGGCCTCTCGAAATAAAGTTGGAAAGGTTTCATTTCTGGAGGCTCGCGTTCACTATTTTCAAATTGCTCCACTTCTAAATGATCAGCGAGATGGGATTCGGCAATATCAAAGAAAATTTTTCTGTCTTGATGGTCTGGTGGAAGACTTAAACATTCGCGTAAAAGGCTCGAACCGAGTCCTACCAATCATGACCCAGATCAGAATATGTTTACGGATTAGAGAGCAAAAAGACCATACCGTCAGATCCGTACGATCAAGGGGGCGAGGACGCCCTGAAGCTCTTTTACTTTGAAAGGCGATGGGAGAGGCTTCATTTTCCTTTTCAATGGTGTTCGATCATTTGCGAAATCGGCTCGCAAGCCATTGACACTAGCTGCCACAGTTTCCATGCAATTGAGAAGCCTCTCTGTTATATCCAGCGAAGGTGGTGCAGGAGGATCGCGACTGGGTAAAGCATTTGATGGGTTGGATGGTAATTGATCCCCACTGCGATGTGAAGAAACTGAGGAGCCGGAACTTGGATTGGGAATCGGAGCAGTAGATGGCTGAGGAGCGACTGAGGAAGTTGTTGCCTCTTTTGTAGAGGCAGATTGAGCGGCATGTCGAGCCTTGTAAGCTGCAGGT
The DNA here is from genome assembly GCA_023853785.1 of Psilocybe azurescens. Lineage (NCBI taxonomy): Eukaryota > Fungi > Basidiomycota > Agaricomycetes > Agaricales > Agrocybaceae > Psilocybe > Psilocybe azurescens. The sequence continues at coordinate 4,668 of JAJIRX010000650.1, read as the reverse complement.
TGATTTGAGCGAAACAAACCTGGTGGGTTGACTTCCGAGGTTGACGGCATGGAAGAATTTAAAGTATGGGAATCCTAGAGGTCGGCACTCCTTTGTGGCCATATATCTGATTGTGGAGGTTGATGGAGTTGAAGAATAGCATTGTGGGAAGGTACCCGGAACTCGATACCGCTCATTTCCTGAGACCGGAGTTGGAGATCGCAAGGCCGTCCGAATGGAGGCCTGATCCTCCGGGGAAATGTCTTCAAGATACATGTCTTCATCATCATCGGATAGCAGTGGCGCAGTGTTCGGTTTTGAGGCAGAATTGTTTGGTGGAAAACGGGGTCGATCCTATGCCCTCTAATTTCTGGACCTGGTGTTGAACGTTGTGTCAAGTGAAGTCTTCGTTATCCTCATCCTCATCCATAGAGGGTCGTGTTGGTGGTGGTTGGTTTGAGGGTGGCAAACTCGGATTCCGACGTTGCCGTATCTAGAGTCCATTGAGCATCGATCACATCTCTAAAGTATCAACAACTCACGCTAGAATGCAACGAGTTGCCGTTGCTTATTCAGCCCCATCTGACAAACAGCAAGATTAGTCTTTGGAAGTTCATGTTATACTTTTCAAACATACAAGTCGTAGTCTGGCGGCCTCGTTGTTTTCCCAAAGTTGAAATTGCGTTAGTATCGCTCGGTTTGGCCGCTTCCTGTCTCATAACGTTCGCAATGCGTTCTTCCAAAATCTTTAAGTACATCATCAGCCAAATCTGAAGCACCATCAAACAGTGCATAGACCTACCTTATTTTTCTTGTTCTTGCTCGAGAGCGGTCCGCAATGAAGTCGCGATCTGTACTTGTTGAGATTCACTCGACCCAAGTCATTCTGACGACCTCGACCGCTGTCTAATCGAGCTTTCAGTTGTGCGAGCTGGGCATGCACATTAGCCTGATGAAGGATCATGAGCTGCATTCGCTGTATTTAAATGGCATTGACAACGTACCAAAGATGTATCATAGCTGGTTTTCAATTCGCTGAATTGCGACCTCGTGATTCCTTTTTTGGGCAGCTCTACAGAACAAGTGTATTAGAGGTAAGAAGGATATATATCGATGAAGAGACAAACCAAAGCTTGCTCTTGCTGAGCTTGTAGTCTTTTTTCCTCATTGACATATCGTTATTGAGATCGTTCAATCTGCTAATCTTCTGTCTCAACTTCTCTTGCTCAGCACTGTCGCTTGCTGCCCGGTTCCGGTGTCGCTCATTTCATTTTGTAGGCTGATGATCCGTTGCTTGCCTTCGGCTACTAACGCGCTTTTCATTACCAAAAGACTGACGAAGTGCTTGAATCTCGTTGCCAGCTGCAGTAATCTGGTCGTTGAGTTGCGCAAGCTGGTTCGGTGCGCCGGTGATGTGTTCTGATGGATTTAAGAGCTGGTTGAGACCTTCAATCGTGGTATTTGCCGCCTGGATCTCTTGAATGCAGACTATTGATCGTGCTGGCGCTTCTCGTTTTGAGGATTTTCAGTAATTTATGGACATTTAGATAGGGTCTTTGTGCGCGACAAAAAGCTTTGTGAATGGAGGCACGAAACAAAGAAAGGAGACTCACTTAAAGAGATATTACGGATCCCAGAAACAGCACACTAAACACCCGCATCTTTCTGAGTAACTTTGCGCATCTACCTCCCATCCTCTCCGTCACAAGAATGGTATCGGCATTGCAGACTTTCAAACCTACTACGAAAGTGAGACCAGGCAGTCTATAACAATCCGCTTACTTACCTTCGCTAAGGATGTCCAATTACTCATACACGCCCAATACGTGGGAGTACATCCAATCGAGCAGTCACTAAACGGGTCACACATTAGCCAATAGAAGCGGTTGAAGTCCAAGGTTGGAGCTGTTGATGGGTGGAAACTACTCCAACCCTACACACGACGGGTGGTGGTGATTGTAAACAGAAAAGGCAAAATAAGCCGATTCCATTTGTTCGTCAAGAATCACAAGCTGCCCCTCCAACAAATCGCTGAGGGATTGGGCAAACGGGCAGTGGAAAGGAGACGTAGTAGCCTTCCGGAAAGGCCATCGACACGAGTTGATCAACCTAGCTCCAGGAGATGTAAAGTTAGTTGATTACGCTGTAAAAGGTGAGTTATTGTTTTCAATGGCATAGATGAATACTGATCAGTACCTAGATTTCTGGAAACCGTGGTGCAAAGTCGACGGTTCCGCATTCCAAGAAACCTGGTTTTCTTCAAGCCTTGATCATCCTTGATTCTTTACTGTTCCACCCCTTAATTTGTTGTAAACTACTGGACACGTATAACGATTTACTGTAGCACACTTATCATAATCAATTCTACTCAATATCTGGCTTACTGCAGCACCTCGCTTGTCAATGTGGTGGCAAGGGAGAGAAAGAGAAAGCGTGTGAAAGCGTCAATAGCGCCGTGATAGCATGCTGAAATTTTCATGCCGCTGCCGGATAAAATCATCGCGCGACTGTTCGGCTTGAGCGGCTTGGAATTTTGGGGTACATACGGACCTGTTCAACTTATTCTCACGCTTTCCTTCTTCACACTGACCATACTGTCCTCCTAGGTTCGACGCTATAAACACGTCAACAGGTAAGTTTAGAAAGCAGTAGATACTTTATATGTCATGAAAAATTGAATAATGTGATGAATCGAGTGGTAAACGCTACAGAGAGCGGAATGAGAGTTTTTAAAGTGTAGTTTTGTACCGTTGTATCCTACGCTGACCCTGACCCAGTGCAATTATAACACGAAAGTCAGTGTAGATACAGTAAAGTCTGAACGTGAACACATATATTTCTTAGAATACGAGATGAAGAATGTATGTTATGTCTTCTTATATCGAACTTTCCGTACTTACATCTTGGCCGAAGATAGATTCAAGAGTGCGTCAGTTTCTGGACATGGAAGCTCAGGTGGACGAAGAAGGGATTTCCGACGAGGAGGATGAAGCAACAGAACGACAGGGAAGGTAATCTTTTCTTGTTCTTGAACCTCATAACTCTCGCACCAGTATTGACAGCCACACCTAGATGCGTTCATTGACGACGGTAGCCTTGGACAACGAACATTCCGATTTACCGGCCAATTTCTCAGTCCATCACCACAGCGAGGACGCCTTGGAACGTCTTATATCACGCATTGATGCAAGAAGGAACGCCTCTGGTCATAGAAGATACACTGCTGATGATGTACCGGAGACAACCCTTGACAGAGCTTTAGTCTATATTCCTAGGGAGGGGGATTATCCTCTGTGGCGCGTTGAATGTCGTGCGCACATTGTTATTCACGCTTGGGACTCTCTGAATTTACTGACCGACACCTTACAGTTCGGGGTTGAAGATCTAGCTGTAGTCTCTCTGCTAAGCACTGTTACGGAGCATCATCAAGTCCGTTCAGCCTTCACTCAAGGTTCCGTACGCGCGGCTGCATCTATATCGAATGCATGATGAACGAACGCCTCATCAAGCTTCTTCTTCTTACACCGGTATACTGCGCAACAGGTTGGGCATCAAAAGTCGATTGGTTGATTCTTCGGAGTATGCGGGACTGTTTCGGATGAGGGATGCACACGAAATCGCTGAGGTCGGAAGTTGGGTACTCGTCAAGAAAGGCCTTTACAAGGGAGATGTTGGGATTGTGTCGCAAAAGCTCCTTGGGTGCTCGTATTCTTCTTATTCCTCGACTGGATACAACATCACGGAACCCACTCAAGCAAAGCGTCTACCGTTAGGCCGATAGCAAAGCTCTTCGACGCTGACTATTTCGGACAGCTTCTCCCATACAACATCGTGGGCCACGAGCACGGACGATACTCCTTTGGACGGTTGGAATTCGAGCAAGGCCTTCTAGCCAAAGACTTCGACTACCATTCATTCACAGTTGACGTGAAGGATATGCCTTATGACTTTTACACCATGTTTCGGATGAGCAAACACCCATCTATCACCCTTTCGAACATGCCGCGCCCTCGAGAATGGAGTATGAAGGAGAATGATAGGGTGTTTATTCGTGTCCAAGGGCCAGAAACTACTTTTACGTTTACCCCTGCCATCTTGAAGGCACTGGATACTCTCTATGCGGAAGTCGAGCAGATATGGGCGCACGATGGACCCGCTGGACATAACCAAGAATACCGCCTAACATTGCGTGTATCATGGGAAGACTTGAGAAAAGAGATCAATGTCGGGCAATATGTTTGCGTACGCGGCGGACTGCATTCCGGAAAGAGCAGGTTGGGTGGTTCAAATTGAAGACGATCAAGTATCTATTGTGAGCAAGAAGATAGAGGGCGAAATACCTCAATATCTTAAGGACGGTGACGATGCTATCAAGTGCGTATATTGTACCACCCCAAATCTTCGTCACAACGCAAGTTTGCTAACAAACTCTCTGTGATAGTCTTTCGAGGCTCTCGCTAATTTCCTGGAGATCACAGAAGAACCTGCTGTGTTCCACTACAGACGCGAGCCCGAATCTGGACCCCTTCCACCCAGAACATATCGACATCCATGGTGCGGAGTGAAAGTGAAGATATCAAAACAATACCATCCCGTAAAGGCGAAATTGAGAGATTTTGATGTTATTGAGAAGCGCGAGGAAAAGGTGATAATGCTAATTGTACAATTGACGCGATACGATCCAAGCGC